>JANHGB010022656.1:0-35542 GCA_026283785.1 Coracopsis vasa
GTCAGACAGGAATGTGAGAACGAGGATGGCTTCCACCAGGAGCTGCCTGTACTCAGGCTGGGGTACATGATTCAGCACTGACTCCACGTGCACAGCAAACTTGATTTCACATGGTGTCATCTAACAAGTTTGAGTGGAAATGGAAAGAAAAATTGGTAAATCCCAAAGCCTGGCTCATCACACCCTGCAAGCACTTAAACATAGGCTCCTCTTTGCACATGAGGGTAGGCTGACCAAAGCGAACAAAATGTTTGTGTGGCTTTAGCACTTACAGAAGCTTTTTGTGTTGCTAGACCCTGATCCTGCAAACAGCTAAGCAACTTCCAGAAGACTCCTCCAGCTCTGCAACCCATCAGACACACCTTTTCGTTACACACAGGAAGGCAGATGCTTAGCTAGCAAATTAACTCTTTGCTCCTCATGCTGTGGTCTGTCGCACTCTGCCTTGTAAGTATATTTCTGGCATTGCAGGTTAGTTGCAAAGCCAAAAATCACTGCTGAGTTTTAAAAATAACCACCTGAATGCTTTTCCACACAGAGGTATAGCTGTATTGCCTGCAGAGCAGCTTCAATTGCACTGGCACTGCTCTATGGGTGAATGTGAAACGCTGCTGCCTTAGAAGGCTTGTCCTTGTTCCTTTAAACAGCAAAATTAGATATTGTCGAGGTCTGACAGGCTAAAATATAAGGCTAAAAATATAAGCCTGTTTATCTACACAATAGGGATAAATAAAGCTCTCCATTATGGGGAGAAAAAAAAAAACAAACGTGTAAATTTGGCAGAAAATTTCAGTTTCTCTTGTCAGCTTTCATCACCGTTCCTCAGACAAAAAGGAACTCAGAGACAAACCAGAGGGAACCAGACAGAAAACCAGTCTCAGGCACACAAGCACCACTTCTGCACTGATGGATTACTGTTCACAAGAGTTTGTTTTACAACTGTAAATTCAAAACTTGCCAGAGTGCCTAAAGACAGAGTGGCAATCCAACTAAGGAAAAAAAAATGTGTAAGGAAATGTTATGGATTTAAAGAGTCAAAGCTTTGGTTAGAAACAATCATTCTAAACTGATACTTACTTTTGAGACTGTGATGCCAAAATATACTGGCTGCTGTTGCAGCATATTAAAAAGTGGCAAGCAAGGGGTCTGCTTTATTCTAGCCAGGCTGTGGTTTCCCCTCAGCCGGCCTGAAGGGCGGCCATCAGCCACACTCTGTCAAGCACTGCTCTGTGGGCTCCCAGGGTCAGGGAAGGTGTGCGGAGAGCAGGCTAAGCAAAGGAAAAACTTGCCACAGACCCACTCCCAGGCCTGCCTGGCAGTAACTCAGTTGCAGAGCCCTGGGGAAGCAGGTGGAAGTTCTGGGGGAAGGCGCAGATCTCCTAACCTTGCTAAAACCAAGGATCTGCAAGAGCAGCTGCATTGCACCTTGCAATGTCAAACCAAACCTTTCAGGCAGGGGGCTAGAAAATTGTTGGCATTTTACTGTACCTCTCTGGTGGTTGAAGAAGGAAGGACATATCCATCAATGGACAGACCGTGGCACTGAAACAACAACATTTTGACAATGATCAGAAATTACAGTTCTTGCCAGTAAATCTGAGGCTTCTCTGTTCTAAGACAGTATGTGCCAACTTTCAGTTAAAAAAAAAAAACAACAAACAAAACCCCCCCCCAAAAAAACCCCAAACAAACCAAAACAACCCAAAACCCCCAAACAAAACCTGCTTAAAATATTATTTCACCTTTGCTGAAGGAAGTTATTATATAACCTGGCAAACATTAGAAATAGCCTGACATGACATCGTACAGAGCATGCTGTGCTCCAGTCCAGCTACTGAAGGGGAGGAAAGAAACTGGAGAGCCACTACAGCAAGAGGCACACAAAGGAGGGAAACAAATCAGTGAGAACATTCTGTGGGAAAGGATGTAGAAATAAAAGGTAATGCAAAAGCATGACAACAGACCACTAAGTGAGAACCTTTATTTTTCAGTTTCACTAAAACAACGTTTAGTTAAGTGTTTCAGATCCAGGGCACCGCATCTCAAGGATGTCAACATGTTGTGGTGCTTGGACATGGGTCACCAACAGTGCAGGGGAGGTGGGGTTAGAAATACCAAGTTGTACATGAGGAAAGAGTGACAAAATCTAACTGGTGAGAAGGCAGGCTGAGCGGTGACATGTCTGGGTACCTGAGGTACAAAAACGCACCCAGAAGAGAGAGGGTTTATGAATGCTCCAAAGAGTTTAAGAATGAAATACTGAAGATAAACAAGCACAACTGATTTCAATAGCCAGAAAAAACATCCAGATACTCCCAGCTATTATATTAGGTCAGGACAGAAGTGGTGCTCACTCAACTGAAAGATCCCATTAGTAAATAGCCTCAGGGTCATATATGACTCATCTTGGCTGACATCAACACTAACAGCTTAAGGATAAGTGATTTCAGAAGGATAACCAAAATCAACCCAAGCTGGTGATGCACATTTTTCCCCAAAGTGTGGGCATGAACTGCTCGGTGCTGCAAGGTGCACAGTGCTGGCTTTCATCCAGCACAGCAGAACTGGTGCATAATCATTCTGAAATGAGTAAAAACTTGTAATTCCTACCAAGTCCTTCCTGGAGAGCTGCTTCAACACATTTCCATGCCCCTGGTCTCCAAAGGGCTAGCAAGGACTTATTTTCACTTTAAAAAATCCAAACAAGAAAAAAAACCCTGTTAAGAATGCCATACAGCTCAGAAGGGCCAGCAAGACACCCTGAGACATTTTGAAAGAGTCAGCAGTTTCCTACTTCATTCCTTGCAGCCCTTCTGAACCAGAGCGCAGGAACCGCACTGCACTGCAGTGCCCCACAGCCCTGACCACAACTTGCATTAGGCCATGGGTGATGCAAATCAGACAGTGGTGGAACAGAATCATTCAGCTGAAATTCAAGCGTCAGTGATTTCAGAGAAAAAATACACTTCCAAACAAACACGTGAACTTGTGTTAACGGAACCCTTCTATGCTCAAGAGACACACTCCTACTAGTGACTAGTTTCCACCAGTTTTCCAGCTGAAGACCAACTTCAGCTCCCAGCAACACACCACCTCTGGACTACCATCTTCCCAAATTACCATACAGCTTGCTTGTTTCCCGTCCTCCACAGCTGCCAGCTTACCTTCTGAAGAATTTTCCACACTTTCTCATAAAAGCCAACAGGAACCCTGTTAATAGCACCATCAAGCCTCCTTCTGCGCAGCCACTGCCCTTTTCTGTCACCCCAGCTCATGTCTCCACTGGAGCCAGCAGGAGAAACACTAGTGGGAGACGACGGAGTGCTGCTCCTCTGTAAGAAACATTCAAGCCTTGGTTAGTTGCCTTCTACCACCCCAAGTGCTACTCCTGGTGAATGTATCATTCTGTTACAATGCTACCTAAGAAGAAGGGAAAAAATACATGCTATCATATCATACAAAGTGATGGAGCAGGATTGATCCCTCCCTCTTCCTTTCACAAGCTTCACTTCCCCAGTACTTTGGTCATTTCTCAACAAAACAGGCAAGCAGTTCAACAAGACATGACCCAGTAAACTTCACTACTTTGTTCAGCACAAGGCCTGACTATTTTAACAAGCATGAGCTGGCTGTCAGGGCAGTGTCACTGGTGTGCAAGATGGTGGGATTTGCAGGAAGGCTGGACTCACTTGGATTTCGGGCTCAGTGTTGTAAGAGAACCAAAGTGTCTGTGACTCCAGCAAGAGAGGTCCTCCATGCAAAAAGTTCCATTCAAGTAAGCAGATTAAAAACTAACTTAGTGTGGTCATGTAGTCATCATGCCTGCCTCTAAGTATCAGTCTTGTTACCTTTATTGTCACTATTGCTCTATTATTTTACTCTACCAGACTTTGGCACTGAATTAGGCAGTAAATCACCTTCAAAATTGTGGCACCACCACCAAATTCTTGTTCCCATTTCCACACATTCAGTTTGCCTACTTTTTGCACTCCCGGAGACTGTGCTCTTGTTTCCATGTTCCTTTTTGCACACCTATTACTTTCAGGCCAGAAAGGACTTCACTGACAGCCCTGACTCAAATCTCATAATCTCTGAGTAAGAAACCACCTCAGCAAAGTACTGGTAAGGAGGAAAACAAACTGAAAACTTTATGTTTGCGAAGGGTAGGCTCACTGATTCTGCACAGATGAGCTCTGCAGACAGACCAGCAAGTAAGAACAGAACTGGTATCAGTGAGGCATAGGTGGTGTCCTCTTGATGTTTTGATGCTTGCCATTCTTTTCCACTGCACACTGGCCAAGACAGAACTTCCTCCATCCTGCTAAGCAGAGCTAGAGGAGGCAGGTCAGCAGGGGGAGGTGATGCCAAAGCAAAGAAATCCATCTGCATACAATAATTATTCTGGCTACTCA
This sequence comes from Coracopsis vasa, assembly GCA_026283785.1. Classification (NCBI taxonomy): domain Eukaryota; kingdom Metazoa; phylum Chordata; class Aves; order Psittaciformes; family Psittacidae; genus Coracopsis; species Coracopsis vasa. The sequence goes on from JANHGB010022656.1 coordinate 4,413, forward strand.
GGTGGTTCAGAGAAGCAAAGGTCTCATTGAACAGTTCTGTGCACCTGAACCAAACACACAGCTGAAGCCTGCCTTTCTGCACTGGTATGTGAGAAGAGAGATGGAACAGCACCCTGGCAGCTGTCAGGCCAGGCCACGGGGCTAGTGGTGCTCTGCAGCTGTGTATTTAGGACACTTGGGAGGTGTGTCATTGACAGCAAGTCTGGAGATAGAGAGAGCCATGATCCACAACCACCTGTTCAAAGTGCACACGTAGCTGCAAACTTTCTAACTCTACATGACGGATTTGGAGCCTCAGACTTCCTTTAAATTGTCAAGGTCTCTGTTGGTAAAATATTTGAACAATTATCTTCCTTAACAGCAAGAGCTTAAGAAGAGCTACACTGCACTGCCTTCAAAGAAGATGACTTCCATGAGGAGATACCCATGACCATAAAACCCCTGTCTCAGCAACATGAAGCTATTGTGGGTTCCTTTCTGCTCAGAGACTGCCAGCATTTATCAGCGCTACATTACCTTTAAATACTGATGACACCTGCAACATTATCCACCATCAAGTAGCTAAATCTGCTGTAGTGCTTTATCTGCTACAACTTAAGCTTCAGAAGAACTAAGTGGATCTAAATGCAAGGCTCTACTTCTATTAAAAGATTAGTAATGAGAATTGGTTCCCAACGAAGATGGGCAAGACAAAGAGGCAGGGTTTGAAAACAAGTTTTTACGCAGGAGAGGTCACAGGAGATGTCTATGGCTAAGAGCCTTGCACACATGCACAGGGTGAGGAGCAGGGGCAGAGCTGCAGATAGCGTTTTACCATGGAAGCAAACATGCTGCTGGACATGGAGTGGCCCTCATGAAAGAACTACAAAAGAAAACCAGATACCAACACGTCAGACAGGCAGCTGGGACAGAACAGGAGGCAAACAACGTTAAGTAACCCATATGTGTGAAGACAAGAAACATGGAATAAGCTTGGGTATTCAGAGGAAAGAAGGTCACCTTGCTGCAGAAAGTCTGTGGGCTGCCAGCTGGGTGGGCAGCACTAAACAAACAGCTGCAAGGCAGAATTTCTGCTGAAATGTGAATGCAGCACCTCAGAATCGCAGCATTTTTCTGTAACTGTCCACCCCAAACCATGCTTCCTAATCCAGTGTTAATGGTTCAGGCCCAGGCAAAGGCTTGACATTCAGAGGTGTTACTACAGGTGCTTGAAAATGTTCCTTGTAACACAGAGTTGATTCCTCCGCAGCCAAGATGACATTAAATTAGTACCTAGAGCATTATTCAGAGAATGCAGTGAGAAGTGGCAGGAAGCAGCATGAATGGCAAGGTGAGGGAAATAAAAATAAAACCAGCCAACTCCTCTTCTGTGCAAAACACCAGGTTTCCATCGAATGCAAAAGCAATGCAGGAACTGCATTTCCAACCTCAACAAAGGTTCGAATACCTCAGCTCAGGCCCATCTCTGTATTTAAAACAAAATAATACTGCCACCTAGTGCCTAGTCCCTCTTCCTTCCTGGAAAGGCCTTAAAGTCAGGCACCTGCCTCAGGGCTGCAAGCCCTGGTCAGACTGAACCCCCAGTGTCACTTCAGGGCCAGTGGAAAGCAGCTACAGCTATCAGCACCTTCACAGCCATACCACGACACTTGACCATGGCATGGCTCAAACACAGGTGCCTTTGCTTCACTGTCTTATCATGTCCTATGAAGAATCCATAACAGACCTTTACTGTCACCACCAAATGCTCCGTGACAAGACCATGCAGAAATGCCACTCCTTTCTGAAGGCTTACTCAGCAAATACGTTTCACACAATCAAAGGAAAATATCAAATATCTCCTTAACAACCTACAGGAATGGCCTCAGATTAAATGAAACAGGCTTACTTGTTAAGAGGGCCTATAAAAAATAGGTTTCTAATATAGAATGGTTTGCACTTGAAGGGAACTTCAAAAATCATCTAGTCCATGCAATGGGCAGGGACACCTTCCACTAGACCAGGCTGCTCGAAGCACCATCCAACCTGATCTTGAACACTGCCAGGGATGAAGCATCCGCAACTTCTTTGGCAAATCTGTGCCAGTTTCTCACCACTTCATAATAAAAAAATGTGCTCCTTGTGTCTAATCTAAACCTGTCCGCTTTCAGTTTAAAACCATTGCCCCTTCTCCTATCACTATAGGCCCTTGTAAAAAGCATCTCCTCATCTTTCTTATAAGCCCCCTTTATATATTGAAAGGCTGCAACAAGGTCCTCCTGAAGCCTTCTGTTCTTGAGCTGAATAACCCAGGCTTGAAAAAATAGAACCGCTCTTATAAATGTATTTTATTTGACCACTACCTTCCTATTTGCCTAGAGGAAAAGAAATAACAGCAGAGACACAAAACAGAGAAATCAAACCCACCGAGAGTTCTTTTCCAAGTGTATCTTTCCCAGAAGGAATGTGGATCACTTCAGCAACTGGGGCAGAGTATAAGAATGAACATCTGACTTTTCCTTAGCTAAAGATAAGTAAGAGCTGTTTTAAACTTGATATTAGGACTGCAATTGAGTTTGTGCACGTTCTTCTATATTCAGCATATGAAACAAGAACAGAAAAGAAAGCACATTTTTGGAGGAAACATCCCCTTACTGCCTTCTATTTAGTGATCAGCTTTAAATCAAAGGATCTTTTGAAACTTCTGTCCTTTACCAAGAACAAAACCTAATATAACACAGTTCCAGAACAGCTGCATTTTGTGATGAGCATTGACAGAAAATTCTCACCTGCTTCATCTCACTCTTCAGTTTAGTAATACCACTTCTTTCTGTTTTGGTTGCTCCAGAATGCCCCATTTCATGAATAGAAATTGAAGGGCTGGATGAAGAGGAATCTCCAGGTCGTACTAAAAGAAGCAAATAGACATTTTTAAAATTCTAGGGGTAGTAAAAGAGATGACATTGTATTCAGAGCTAAAGATAAACACATCTTTCACAAGTGTACAAAGCTCCTCGTGACAGCATCCTTGCAAATAACATCGACAGTTCAAAGTTTTGGATCAAGTAAGGGGCCTAGATCCACACTGTGGTATCAGGACCTGATTTTCCAAGACACGGAGCAATCATAGCTTTAAAAGATATCAAAGTTGCAATGAATCTGTGAGGGCCTAAGAATGAACCCAGCAGACAGTTGACATGTCAGTGCTTGTCAGACACACTTCCTGCATGCAGGTTAGATATGCCCTTTTCATGGTTTTCATTCTGGTCACATAAAATGTTTTCATTTTAAAAGTTTGCTACATATCACTGAAAACTGGATACAATTGTATTTCAGTGCAAGATGGCTTCCATTATATTTGTTTTGTTTATTCCACAGCAAACATACACCTGTGGGTGTATTTGCCACCCACAATTAATACATTACCTATACCTCTATTTTACATGCTGAGAGAACAGATTCCTACTTACAAGACAATCTAACTTTATATTTATAGCTCTTACTTAACATACACAAGTACCCAAGTGAACAACTTACAGCTTCTTTCCACTCCAAACTCTTTTCCACTGAGAATATGGTGTAGAAGATTTTTCATATCAAAGGGGCTTAGGTTCATCAAACTCTCTGAAGCTTCTTCACCTAGTTAAAAAACAAAAGAAGAAAACCCAAGCATCATTATAGGTGGTTTATACCTTGTTTTTCTACGTAACTGCTGCTGAATGCAGTTCAGTCACATTTACCTTTGTGGCTAAGGCTTTCTCTGAAAAAATAATCTGTAGAGTCACATTTCAAAGAAAATTCACTTCAGGACTAAAGAACAAACACTGCATGGAAATAACACTATTTGCATTAGTGGATATTATCCTGGAGCTTGTGTGAAATCTCACTGAAGCTGATGATGAGAAAGCAATTGTTCCTTTGTAAAGCAAGATCAATTGGAAAGGCATTACAGCCATCTCCCAACAGCAGCTGACATGCAGAACTAGATTACAGAACCAGTTATTTCATAACAAAATGCATGCATGTGGAAGGCTTGTTATGTTTTATTTGACTGAAGGATCATGCTTCTGAGAGAAAGAAAAAGCACATAAATAGACATGAGCACACGTGTGCACCACAAATCTCCCATAGAAGAACATGGAAAAGGCAGCAAAGAAGCTGATGGCAGTGTACAAAGCAGCTGGTGTTTAAGGCTAAGGAATAACAAAACGGACCCCAGGAAAAACAGACTTTGCAGTGTGAACAAAGAAAGCACTTTTCACTATTCAGCTACAGGTTTGGGGGAGACAGGGCCTTCTGTACGCTCTTCATATGGAATGTGGCTCTGGGCCACCTGATCTAGTCAAGAATGTCCCTGCTCATTGCAGGGGGTTGGACCAGATGACCTTTGAAGGTCCCTTCCAACCCAAAGTATTCTATGATTCTATTCTATAATTTTATCCCAGAAAAGCAGGGTGAGTGAGGCACTGGAATGGGCTGCCCAGGGAAGTTGTGAATGCTCCATACCTGGCGGTGTTCAAGGCCAGGTTGGACAAAACCTTGGGTGACATGGTATAGTGTGAGGTGTCTCTGCCCATGGCAGGGGGGTTGGAACGAAATGATCTTAAGGTCCTTTCCAACCCTAACTATTCTATGATTCTATGAAAATTACTTGGCTCCTTTTGTAAACTTCTTCTAAGGGAGAAACCTGCTACTCCCAGTGACAGCTACCAATTCAAGTTAAGAGAGAAGCAGCATCCAAAATGAGCTCCATCTAACCCAACTACCAGGGACCCCCTCTTCACTCCATGAGGGAGAAAACTGGGGAGAGACCAGAAATCTGTTTCCATAAAGTTATCCCCATTTAGGGTGTGCTAGGGCATCAGATATGGTAACAAGAGCTGAGCCACAAAAATATGGCCCAGATCATGCTCCTAAGTGGCAGCATTTCGCTATATACTGGTCACATTAACCTGATTACTTTCCATGACTGCTCCTTCTTAGACTTCTGACCCCTGTCAATAAGGAAAATCCTTCAGTGATTTTTCAGATCTCTCCTCAGTCATCATCATCCTCAGATCTCCTCTAGTTTCAATTTTTTAAAAATTTCAATTCCAAAATGAGTTTTAAAATATTTTGCCTTGCACCACTTGTTTGTTACTTACTTCTTGAGTTTTTGTAGGGCATATGCAACATCCTGGGGGCCTGTAAGTTCTTTTACTGATATGCTGACAAAATAACGTATCGCTAGCTGAATTCTGAACAGCAAATATTTTACAACTAAGCACTCAAATGCAGAAGGCTTACACATAAGAGGAAGATCAGCAGTTATTTTGAATAAAAACTACCAGAACTATGAATTAAGGTTCAAATGCTCAGAAGATACCTAAGGTCCTAATGCTCATTGACATTGGTGGCACTGGGTCCTGAAATACACACAGATGTGCAATGTAATGACCTATACCTCAAATGCTTACTGAAAGCCATGGTAATGAAGTATTTAATAACCACTTCAGTTTGAATAACTGGGGGATTGTGAGACAGGAATCTCTCACTAAGCCAGAAAGGTAAGTTATTTTTGAAGCTTGTAGCTGTGCATACTGAATGAAGAAGTTAATCAAAGTATTTAACACATATAAATGAAAAATCAACCACTGAGGTGCAGCAGAAATAATGCCTTGCGTACCCTTATGATAAAATTGCTCTTACCTGAGCATTTCAGACTTCGGGCCAGCTCAGTGGCCATCACCTGAATTATCAGACCAATGCGGAGCCTGAGCATCTCCACAAAAAGACTAGGCTGTGAGCGGACGTACATCGCCAAGTACATAATTATTTCCTGCAAGGACAAATCCATAAGGGCACCCATTCAGAGTGAGTCCTCTTGGCTTTCCCAGTCAGAGAGCAAACACTGGTGCCACACTGGGCACAGCTGAAAGAAACCTTTTTACACATGCTACCTACCTGTGTCAGGACTGCTATACTGATGTCTTGGCCGCTGGCTTCATAAATCAGATCTATGAGCTCCTCAGGCGGCAGTGGGCTACAAAAATGTAAACCACAGTTAGCAGTTATTCAGGCACCTGCTATTAACCTCCTGAACAAGCACTGGAACCAAATCACCTAAAAACAAGTGTGCCACAAAGGTGCCTACAGTTTTTGCCTGCGTGGTTGCAGTTCCTTCTGAAGGTGAGGAATAAATTTTAAACCAAATTTTGACTACAAGAAATCTGGAGAGGGACTTTTGACAAGGGCACGTAGAGACAGGACAAGGGGGAATGGCTTTAAACTGACAGAGGGGAGATTCAGATTAGATATTAGGAAAAAGTTCTTCACTACCAGGGTGGTGAGGCACTGCACAGGCTGCCCAGAGAAACTGTGGATGTCCCATCCCTGACAGTGCTCAAGGCCAGACTGGATGGGGCTTTGAGCAACCTGCTCTAGTGGAAGGTGTCCCTGCCCATGGCAGGAGGGCTGGAACTGAATGATCTTTAAGGTCCTTCCAACCCAAACCTATTATTCTATGATAATAGCAACAGAACAGTACCCACAGGAAGATGAAGGGCAGGCTGCTTCTGTAACTAAGGTAGAGCTCCAACTTACGTGGTAATGATTTTCTCTCGGGGTTCTGGTGGCAGGCCCACTGTAAGTTGTTTGTGGTGCGACAGAAGGTCTGTGCATGCCTATCATAATCGGACAGAAAGCAAAAGACCTTTCTCTGAGTCACACTGAAGTGAAATCATTTTTAATTCCCCAAAACAAACCATTCCTTTACAAATTTTTAAGTGCATTTCTATTAATTACCAGACATGCAGACCCAGCAGAATGCTGTTAACTAGTTGCCAAAGATCCCCTGAGGTCAACAGGGCTATGAGAGTCTGCCCAGGCTGAAAGCCTGCTCCCAAACTCAATGAAATCAGCAGCTTATGAATAGAGACTCCAGTGGGGCTGGCTGATCAATAAAGGACTTTATCCTTTATCATAAGATAAACATTTGTTGTTTATTTAAGACAAAAGTGTTTTTAATCAATGAAGAACTTCGCAGTATTAGCTAGACTAAACTAAACTAAAATATCTGGAGTACTAACATAACTCTCAAAACAAACAAACACAGAACATATTGCATCACATTTCTAAATTAGGCACCCTGATTCATTCTGAAATGGATGCTTGCCTTAGATCCCAATGTTTACTTTTTTACATTGATGTCCTTTAAAAGTGGGCGTTCAGTTCACCTGTTCTAGCATCCTGAATCAAAGACCTCACAGGACAAGGTTCCTCTGATTTTGAAGTCTGCTTTCACTCGCTTAACATGGAACAAAACAGATCATCTCTACTCACTTCCTCCCCAGTTCTTTGTCAGTATCTTCTCAACTGAATATACACAGCTGCCTGTGAGCCTGTCTGTACTGCTCATCCATCATGTCTTAAGGATGGAAAAGTTCATGTGCTTAATGAAGTACCATGCAGCGTGATTATCACAAATTGCTTCCTGCAGATATGACTGCTGCTAAAATAGGGCATCCTAGGTGTGACAGTCAAAGCTTTGAAAATGGCCAGGAATTTTACAAAGAGCTCTTCAGAAATATGCAGGGCTAAGTAGGAAATTAAACAAATACTTTAGAGTACTTGAGAAGAAACATTTTTGTAATGTTCAAAATTAAATCTGTACCCTTACAGTGGATCTTTCTTGTTACTACTTAATAGTCCCTCTATTAAAATTAATAATTTTAAAGATATTAACATATTAATTAATCCAAACATCCTTGCACACAGCAGACTGTCTGCCCAATAGGATGGAAATCAGCAGAGTATGTTTTTGTATCATCGCTAGCACCTTGACATAGCAGGGCTTCTAAACTGTTCACGCTACTGCAACAGCAATAGACAATTCCCAGTGACAACTACAGCTTTCAAATCACGTAACCGAGCTTCTCCCATTACCAGAGATGGGATGAAGCCTTCACAATCATTTACAGTGTGACATTCGCAGCCCGTGCCACCACTAGCAGAGTCTGCAGTAAAGATGAAAGGTAAAGATGTCATAATAAGATTTTAGATCAGAAAAGCAACCAATATTCACTGAAAAATGCTGCACTATGTATGTTGTGAAATAAAGACCATAAGAAGGGCAAGTACAAGCTCCACCATCAAACTGGTAGTTTTAGCTCAGTTTCTAGGCAGGAAACTGAACAAGCATTATTTATATTTCATACCTCAGCCAGGACTTCCACTCTCTTTTTGAGTACACCAGAAATATAACGGATTAAACCCCATTCTTGATTGAGGCCTGCCTTTCTGTAGAGCTCATTGAGTAGGCAATGAACAGTGACACCGTACTGTCCATCCAGCTCTGTGTCCCAGTCAGCACCTCTGCCAGAAAAGACACAGAAGGTTAAGTCATTGCGTAAATGTTATACAGCTTAACCTTAACAAACAAACAACAAGAGGCCTGACTTTGATCACACTGCTCATATTTTGTATTAAGCAGTATATGGGACGTGGACCTTCACCAGAGATCAGTTATATGTGGGACAAAACCAGGAACTTTCATAATAACTTGAGCACTCACTTAGCTACGAGCCTATTGGTGACTATCTGGTCAATAGCTGTGATCAGACTTAAAAATGCTGAAGTTTATACTTGGACAACTCACTTTAGTATATGCAAGATATATAAGATATCAGCTTGATCATGCAGCGTTGGACATTCCTTCAACTGCTCAACAAGCTTCCTGCAATCCAAATCACCACGAGCATCTTTAGAAAAGTGCAAAACATTAGCACGGTCCTGGTAACAAAGATGGATGAAAAAAAATCAGAAATTATCCTGAAAAAAGTAGCAGATCAAATTCAAACTGTAACTTCCCATTAAAAACATATAACAGACTTGCAACATAACTCTGCACTTGAAATACATCACACAGTTCTTGCCAGACTACTGCAGACATGAAAAGGAGATTGATCCCCAGGAAACACAACACCCAGAATGGAACTTTGTTTCTAGTCTTGGTTCAATCAACAAGGAAAGCCATTTTTTGGACAAAATGATGAAAAAAGTTTGTCAAAAAAGGAAACCAAATTATGTGCATGTTTTTCCTGTCATTTGCTGTCACCTGTAAAGAGATACTACCTCTTTTTAGTTGAAACAATTTAGGGCTTTTTGAGTACCATCTCTAACCTGTATATATGTGGTGTTTTGTGAATGCATTTGTTTCCATCACAAATACTCCAAGCTTCATGCCTTGTTGTGGGATTTGATCAGTGTGTTAAGGACACCTGCCCTTTCACACACTCCCCTCCTGCTCAGATATTACTATAAGTAGCATTGCTTGGAGAACATCTCTAAAAGCCATGAACATCCTATTCTTCCCTTTGTGTGTTCAGTTGGAACTAAAGACAATGACTTAATCTTTGGCCTTTAAAAATAGGCACCTATATATACTGTGCACACAGTTAAAAACTTTTCGCCTGATAATGTCCATTTAACCAAGAAAACTTCACCCAGACATAAATTCCAAAACAAGGGAGTAGCTATCTGGTGCCTCGGGCAGAATGTCTTGTCTGTGAAGGAAAATGAGAATGTTTATAGGGTTGGGCTGGGAAACACAGGAAAAACCACAGTATTGGGTCCCAAAATGACAAACAGCATGAAAATTCCCACATCTTACCTTTGTCTCAAAGAAATGGGGATTATCAACAAGATTCAGAGACTTCCGGTGTGTGTTTAGAACTTTAGTGGGTAGAGACATAGACACAGCTGGAAAACAAAGCCACAAAAAAAAAAAAAAAAAAAAAAAAAAAAAAAAAAAAAAAAGTCTGTTTCAGTAACACAAAAATCAAAATCGCCTTCATGCAGCAGCTATAGTAGGTAAAAGCAACAGAAATACCTCCAAGAGTCAAAATATAGAGGCAATGCTTCTGAGATCCTGTGCGTTGAACTTGGACAAGATCAGATTCTGAACCTCATCTTGCAGGCTTGCTCCAAGAGCTTCCAAGATGAGCATGCAGTGCCTGAGACTTTTACATGCTGAACTGGTATCTCTTATGGCAGCCTATGCCTCAGAAATCCTACAGCCCAATGACCTGACCCTGCTAAGGGTTTTAAACATTTCAACAGGAAGTACTTGGAGAAAATGGTCTAACTGATAAGTTATCATAATTAAAATGATAATGCTAAATGTAGGTTAATTCTCTGATAACTTCGTATGTTGAATTCAATAGAGGCTCAGATGATGTGGCATATGAAAGATGGGAGAAAAGACTAACAAAAGAGCTTGAAAGTTATTAATTTCCACTGAAGTTAATGGAAGCTTTCCCTTAAACAGGGCACTGAATGCTACATACCAAAATATAAACCAATGCATATGTTCGAATCTATTTAGAAATTCAGTCAAAGCACTATTTTGGTGTAAAACCTCCCATCAGTCTATTAAAAATCTACAATAATTAAGAATCTGTCCTCCCTCTCTACTCCATTTGTTCTTACAAATTTAGAGAATATATAAGCATTCTTATGTTTTTTCTGGCATTGAAACATTTCACTTCACCACAACTTTACTAAAATAAGAAAATACATTTTGTCTGCCTTTGTATAAAAAATGACAAAAGAAAAAAGAAAAAAAGAAAAAGAACTCATTGACTTGGGTTCTAAAATTCTATCCAACTGAGAAGTTGTAGCAGTTTCCATACCATTAACCTTGATTAAATGTTACATTTCATAGCAGGTTATCTGTGTATACAAGACGACAAGGGATATGGTGGGAAAATGACAGTAACAGCTTCAGACTCATTCTTATTTCTTGATAACTACAATGTACTCAAGACACTGGTTCTTTTTAAACAGCAGAATTTTGAAATACTTGAACTTGCCCCTTCTAGCACTCAAACCACGCTTTCTATTATTATCACTGAACAGCTAACAGGGAGAAATACCTGGAACTTCCAAGCCCTTTGTCTTTGCCATTATTGACAGTATCTCTTCCGTGGAATGGTTTGCACTGAACACAGGTGGTTGATTTGCAGTCTTTGAAGTTGGAGGCAGGTATGACTTCAGTGCTGTACGCTGCAGGACATCACTTATGTACTGATCCAGCTCATCCTGGCTTTCTAGTGAGACATACATAAAAGGTTTATTAAAGGTAAGATCATAATTTACCAGTGTTTTCTTTTTCAAACATGCCATTTTATGCTTGCTATATAGAAGGGCACATAAAAATACAAGAATATCATAAGCAAGAGATTTCTAAGCTGAATAACTTGGAAAGAAAAAAACAATCAGTTTTTGACTCTGAAAACAGTTACGTTAAGAAGTTGGTTTTCCCTTTGATAGGAAGTTAAAGTGTTTCTATATTGCTAATAGTCCACAGGACTCAAGGGTGTTTTCCAACTCAAATGAGTCTATGAGTCTATCATCTCCTCCACACAAGCTCTTGTCTATGACTTCTCACAGCCTTTTCCTCCCTCTAGCCTCTTTCACACAGTCCCCATCTGCTGACTCTTCAGACTCAGGTGTACTGCAGCAGTTACTGTTCAACACCATACTATGAATGTAGGCAGAATATGCACAAATTCCTTCTCCAAATTAAGTCATGCAAGTACTGTCCTGAGACTGACACACAAGAAACTTGAGTGACTATCAGCTATGCACAAAATAGACTCTGTTGATAGAACTTGGCAGGGGAAAGAAAAGTGGAAACCCATTACCTTTTTCACAGAAATCTGCTGAATAGCCTCCATATTCACTGTCGGGACTACTGCGGCCTTCATTAGGATCATCGAACAGTTTTACGTCACAGTCTGGATCCAGGAAGCTCAGATGCGTATGAAAAGAGGTGGTAAGAAATTCTGACAGCTTGCCTATCTTCACCCTGCAAACAGGAATACACACCAAAAAGCATTAGCATACACCATTCTGATACTGAGTATCAGAGTAATACTCACTGAGTTTTCAACAACTCCTCCAAAATTTATAAGAACAACTGTTAAATCCACCTTTGGTAACTACAAAGCAGCAGATACTGATAGTGAGAAAAACAAGTGTAAAACAAGAGTAGCAGATCTGAGTACTTAGTGCTCTAGATACCTACAGGTGTTAACTCAAAGTCTGATTATGCAGCGTGCTGTATGTATGAAGACAGACACCAAACAACGACCTAAACTCTAAGGATAATGTACAAAAAAACTGGGGTTGAGAAGCTCCCATGAATATCAGTATCTTTACACCAAACTGCAGTGCTGCTAAAAACCAGAAAGCGTATCTGATTATTGGGGGAAGATATTGATTGACAGAGAGCAAGCAGAAAGAGAACAGGGAGGTACTGTGGCATCACATTAAATTGCTTTTATAAGTGGATAAATAGAACAAATAAGCTTACAAGTACAACATGTAATTTGTGCTTAAAACATCTCCAATAACAGTAAAACATAATTACATCTTAAAACCAGCCAAGACCAAGTTTTTGTATTTCCAAGGGTTTGACATTCATTTTTCCTTATTCATTAGTGGCAGTCAGAGATGGTACCCTTCTTGGAGACAAATCTTGCCCACTGCATGTGAGGTCCAGCTACCATCTGATTGACACATAACAACTAAAGCTGAAGCTTCTCTCTTTGCAGAGTTCTAGCACAAGGTCTGTGCACTTTCACAAGTCCAAAACTGAGGATTGTATATGATTTAATTTAAAAAAAAAAAAAAAAATCACAGAGAGAATCATCTGGCGGTTCTGACATTACCTGGCACCTCCAAAATATCCATCCTCTAATTTTCTTATGGTGGCAAGAACTGCAGGATGAATGTCAGTACCATCGTCAACTGAAAAAGAATATTAGAAGAGTCTAAGCTTATCAACACATTTTGAATTATCATGTCCAAATAAAGTGGATTACTAGGTGTTCTCTACAAAGTAAATCTGACAAATTTAAAACACTTATCAATACTAGCTTATTAAAAAAAAAACAAACAAAAAAAACCCCAACAAACAAGCAAACAGAAAACCAAACAAGTTCTAAGGGGATTTCTCAAGACAAAATCCAACCTACTTAACAAAAGTTCCAAAGGGACTTATATCACATTTCTTTGGACAGAAATAGCATGGAGATGATGAGGAGATGCAAGGATGTAAAGGGGGAGTAAAACTAAAGTGAAATATTACCATATCATCCAAATTCAGTACACATTTGAGGAAGTTAAACTGCTCTTTTGATACTGGAATTCAGATTTTGAAATGTCTCTTCTCAAACTGACTTCCATCCTATTCCCCCTTCCTTAATCTGCTCTGCTTGAAATACAGAAAATTAGGTTTACCAAGCATTGTGTGGGTGATGGGAAACGTCAGGGTTGGTCTCCCTGTCATCCTCCAACAAGAAGTGAGGTACGCCAGCTCTATCTTCAGCATCTCCACAATCATCTGATTGTCTAGAGCCAGATAGAAGTGATGCTGGTCAGTAAACTAGAGAACAAAGACATATAGCATATGAGTAGTTGTCAGTACTCTTTTTTTTTTTTTTCACATGTCCTCCTTTAAATCATTTACAAAAGCCATATAAGCTATTCTTGACCACAACAAAGACTGCATGAATTAACCTAATAGGGCCTGTGAATGTGAAAAAGAAATCCATGCTTCAGCAGAAACCATTTTCTTACACTTGGAGGCTGACTGCGAAAGAAGTAAGCCATACAAATAAAAAGTAATCAATCAATCACACTCATGAAGCAGAATCTTCCCAGTGATGAATTACAGTAACCTATGGTCTGGAAGATGGAAGTACTTTAAATATGGAAGAAAAAGCTAACAATAGCAACAAACCAAATAAATAGACTTAAGTGCACACTGAGGACTGGGAACTGGTACCTGTATGTCTCTTGGGAACAATCTGAAAGTCAAGCTGAATATAGAAAAGCTAGCAGTTACCGTGCAAAAAAGGTATGTTAAATGTACACTGGTAAAGTGTGCTGTTCCCACTACAGAGGAAAGCCAAGAACCACAGTAGGAGACTATTCGGCTACTTTAGGAGCTGGAAACCAAAACAGGTAGACAAACAATGGAAAGCATGACAAAGAAGCCACAAAAAAAGTTAAGGAAAGACACTGGTCTTGGGGAGGGGTGAGCTCGTAAATTCAAGCTGACAAAGTGCAGAGGAATTACTTCACAGAACTTAAGGAACTAGTCAAAACAATCCCTGAGCCACTTGCAATTAGTTTTGATGATTCAAGACAAAAAGGTCCCAGATATCCAGAGAGAAGCAAACACACTTTGAAGAGGAAGAGCCAGGATAACATAGACCAGTCAAGCCAATTCCAGTGCCTGAAAGCACAGGAAAACAAAGCCAATTTGAGAATGCCAAGATGATTACAAAATTATAAAGTAAGATGGCCAAACAATCGTAACAAAAGACAATCTCAGCAAATGAGTCCAATTTCCTTCTTTGGAAGCAACCAGATGGTAGGTACAAGAAAGTGGCTGACATTTCTCAACTTTCAAATGTTCACACTAGTGAGCTGAAGAAAAAATACCTGAGGAGGCAGAACTGCTTGAAAAATTGTTCTCAAAATAGTAGTTATTAACTACTTTTTCAGAACGAGAAGGTATCTTAATGGGCTCGGCCTTTGCCCCACACTTAATCAATATTTTCATTACAGAACAGGATGAAATACAAACTAAAAAACCCCACAAAATTTGTGGACATTTGTCAAGATCAACAGAGGTGAGTTAAATGCTAACTTTAGGAAGGTGAAATTAAACATTAACTCCACCCCCCTCAACAAAAAAGTTAGGGGAAAATGTCTGGCTACAAAGCAAAAATGTTACGGAGATTTTAGTTTAACTCAGCAGGATAAATGCCATTTTGGAATACATCAGTAAGTACCTGGTACATGGCAAGACTTCAGGTGGATCCACATTTTCTGCAGTACATCTGATGTTGTTTGGACATCATGAAGGACTGCAGAAGCCATCTATGGAATCCACTGAACATGTCTTCCACTGGAATTTAAGGACTACATTAGTCAAGCATCTATATAGGAGGGTGTGAGCATTCTATATCCTGCTCCAGTTGCATGTTTGTAGTAGGTGATCCCTTGGCCTTTTAGTACCAACTGCTAGAATAAGTCTACAGGAATAAGTGTGTCGTATTTCATTAAATGTACTAAAAATGAACAGATCACATCTTAGTCTCTTGGGGATCACAGTACCTGGCACACTTACGTGAAACTAAATTTTCCATCAAGGCAATCAGTAGGAAGATATATTAAGTGACCTATTTCTGGACAAACTGCTTCATTAGCTAGAATGTTGGTTCAGGCAGAGTTCAGTAACAACTTTGTACTATTGATTTGCTGTGTTCTCCTACACCAGAAGCCAAAGAAGCCAGACTCTGTATGACAGAAGGAAGATTTATCAGCACTCCTACCATGCTGATCATCCAATGCTATTAAAAAAAAAACACAAGGAAAAGCACATCTGCTTTATCATTCCTGTTCTACCTACAGTTGAGTGACAGCATGTAAAAGCTAAGTGCTACACTACTTATTAGCCATTAAGTAAGCAGTAATTTCCCTGTCAGCTTTAAATGCTCACCTGAGGGGTAAAAGCAAATATTTGATTTCTTATCACATACAGCTTGGAGGTGCCTAACACTCCAATATGTCGGTGTGGCCGTCCACTTAATTTCATGTTCTTGTTCCGGCCTGTAAAGAAAAGAGAAAGAAAAAAAGGTCTCACCTAACATTTCCTGTGTGCTTTTCCACAACAATTGTTTTAGACAAGGAGATCATTCACTGATATCAGTAAGGCCGAAGACAGGTAACAGAGTGAGATGCTACAGACTGGTCCATTTTGTTGCAACCACCAAAATAATAGCTGGAGTTCTTCAAAGGCCTAACTAAAAATAAAAATCTTGGCTTCACTGACCATGGGATTGAGACTTTTAATTACAGGCATTGATTAGCACCTGAAGTTTCTCTACCAAAAGAACATGAGGTACGCCTTTTCAAAAACAAGGCCATCAACAGACAACAGAAATTGCAGTGCTTTCACTGTAGAACCTTAAAAACTCTTGCCCACAGAGGGCTAAGTCCAAATACAAAGTACATCCAAATACAAAGACAGATCTTCATTCTTTTCATCAACCCAATAAATTCCACTTTTTTCAGTAGAGCTTATTTGTGAATAATCCACACCACATTCTTTGCTCCAGCAGCCAGGAGCTGACTTGAACCCATCTGTCAAGGAATATGAGCCAAACAACCAGGTGCCTGAAAAAAATACCACTGTGGAAATTCCCAGAGAAGTCACTGTTAAAACCAGTACACCAACGTGCTGAGTCATCCTACTCATTTCCCCACTGCTGAAAGAAAGCTATTATGAGATAAATGCAAGCTTCAGCAAAGCCATGCAAATATTTCATTTGTAAAAATTTTTTTTTGATAAAGAAACAGGTTCTCTTCCCAAAACGGCACCTGCAATTCTACTGGAAAGGGAATTTACTGGAGAGTAAAGTTCACACTCCAAATAAGTTCCCCTTTGGAAACATCCAAACAACTTCCTCTTAAAAGTAAAAAAAAAACCCAAACAACAAAAACCATCACCACAACTAAAAAAAAAACCAAAAATCAACCCCAAACCTACCCCATGAACAGCCTCATGCTCTCTCTCAGCATTATCTGTAACCACATTGCCATGGGAACATGCTCCTGACTGACAGAGAAGCATGATACGGCTCCCCTTGTCCACGCTGCAAACGAATTCACCAGTGCTGATTTACCCCTCCTCAATTTTACTGTGTAGCAACAACCACAATTTTGAGTTACAAGCTGCTGGCAAGTTGTAAAACCAAGTTCAATTAGGAATACATGTAACAAATTTTCCACCAAGACCACCTTCATTCCAGGAAGAATTATCAAAAGAGACAGTTATCAAAATATTTTCAACAACTAGAACTAGTCGGAGTTTTGGGGTATTTATTTAATACAATTGCCAGGCTCTGAGGAAAACGGGCCTGCAGGGCCACTGCTGAGGAACTGGAACATGTTTGAAGTCCAGCGTTTAGAAAAGCCCTGAAGGCTTCTCCGTTTGCAACACAGAGTGCTTCAGCAGCTCGACTCAACTTAGGATTGGAAGGAACATTAGCAAGAACCTGACAACCCAAAGATGCCTTAATAGCAGCACAGCTTCCCTGGCTTGGAGCAGAAAACCTCCCAGGTGTCTGCTGGTAGAATGGCAACTGCATTGCTATTTCCGGACTTAAACCAAAAGTACTCAACATTTGCTTTTATTGTGTCTTTTTCTAGGCATATTTTCTAAAGCCAGTTTCTCTGTGCAAGCAGCTCCTGCAGGACAAAAAAAGAGTCAGTTCTTGCCTGACTCTTAGGGCACAGGAAAACTTGTATTTTGGACACCTTTTCTAATGAGGCAACTTTTTTTCCCTGTTGGAATTAATCAAAGAAACTGAGAGAAACAAACGACAAAACACCACCCTTAAAAGCAAATCTTGCACAGCAATAGAGGGAGGCTTCCATGTTCAAATACCTACCAAGCATGGTGTAGAGGTTACTCAGGATGCGAGCTGGCTGTACTCTGAGTGGATGGATATCAGCAATGCTCTGAACATTGATTCCATGGTCTTGCAAGAGACTCTTAATTTGATTAGATTCAGCCAAAACAGTTACTGCATAAAAGAAAACAAATACATTAGAAAGAACAAGCACCTGCCCAGGTCACAGTATCGCTGACAAAGGCTGCTCCTGATAAAATGAGCTGGTCACTTTATCAGAGCAGTACAAGCCCCTGAAAAGCCTTTTGGTCCCGATCAGCTGGTGCTTGCCCTCTACTTAATTTTCTGGTTTTCGCTACTCCTGCACTAACTAAAGAAGCCACTCCCTGCAGCAGCCAAAAAACAGACGTAAGTCTGTCTGCCTCATCTCTGTGTACAGAGATCCTCCCCACTCACTGCTCTCTGGTTCTTCCAAAAACAGGCTGCTCAGAAACTTAACTGATTTGTCTCCTACCAGTCCTGCTCCTTCTTGCAGCCCTTGAGCCTTCCAGAATTCATCAAGATTTTCCATTTTGCTGTAAGATTCAGATTGCTGCTCTCCAGGCCCTGACAGGTCTTAAAATTTTAACAAATATTTAAAAAATAAAATGTTTGTTAAACCTGATCTTCCCTCTGGAAAAAGTCAGCCAGGCAAACAACCCCTTTCTCCTTCACGGTACCATCAAAGCAGGTACAACCAATGCAAAATGCACATTATTTTTAATCATGTCTGTCTTCTTTCCTGTACATAGAGAGTTCACCATGACATAGTCCAATTCACCTAGAATGTTCAGAAAACTCCCTCACCTTGCACCACAACATCAGGTTTAAGTCCAGTGGAAAATCTCCTATTTAAGGGATCAACTTCACCTGCAGCAAGAAATCCCTAGAATAAATGCAAGAGAAAGAAAGAAACAAAAATTAAGTAAAAGGCTTCCGATTTTACCAGGAGGGCAGGACTTCATGCCTGGTTTATCCAACTTGTCCACTAAGTAGCTAATAAAAGTGCTAATAAAAGCAATGGCTGCAACACTTTTAGGAACAGCAAGAAAATGGTTATGACTGACACAATCTGCATGTTCAGATTTCTTGGTTTAGAGTTTCAGCAAATGACACAATTTCACCAGGCCAGTGATTTTTCTTTTCTATTCAGTGGTTCTTCTAACAAGTCCATGGCTAACGTGTGACAACTCCATACGCACCTTATGCACACAGAGTAAGGCATAGCCTAGTGGAGTTTGAAGACATTCCAGATCCTAGCTGTGGGGCAGCCAAGTCAGCCTGGGCATATTCCTGTAGCCTAACCATACGACAACTTATTCAGCTTGATTAGAAACAGACAATTGCGTATCTATGTGCAATAAAAAAAGAAGCTTCTGGAAGCTCAGTCATCCTTCCATGGTTCATGTACATGTTTTTACTAGAAAACACATTGTCCTCTACCTACAGTCAACCAAACTGTTCTTAAAACCCAAAACAACTTAAAACAAAATGACACACAAGCCCACCTACTGTACAATAAACGATTACCTCTGCTAGCAGGCAGCTAAGGACGTACAGTGATTGGCCCCAAAGATGAGGCAACTTTCCCACTGGGACACGATCCACTGAGTGAGGATTTTCATACTCCTCATCCACCTGAAAACAAATGCATAGCAAGAAAAATTACCATAAAGTTCTGAAGAACAATCAATTACATGAAAGTATTTAAAAACTATGGTCTATCATCTTCCCTTTCTAACCTCCCATTATTACTGACATTGAGATTTCTTGGTTTTATTTTGAAGGTTGCACATTTTCTGGGACAAGAACTATGCTTCCTTTTCGTACACCCATCCCCTCCTCCCCGCTTTGAAGCTGGAGGGTGAAAGGGTATTCTCTGTGTAATTACAGCTTTGGTGTTAGCACTTCCCCTTTCTTCTCACCATGCCTCTGCTGCCTTTCCTCTAGGCAGCTTGTAGTTAATTGTGCGCCTGCTTTCCAACCCCTTGCAAGATGATCCTTGAACTTCACTGATGTCTACCTAGTTTCCTGAAGTAAAGGTGCTTTCCAAAAATGAAGGCTGTTCTACCTTTCCTGTGTTAACAAGACTGGTCAATGGAAAATTTAAAAGTAGACTTTTCTAAATTTAGAAAAAGTGCTTTGCTTTTGCAGTATACAGATCTACTGAGGGTGAAGGAAAAGTCCTCCTTGGTAACATTTTGACAGTACCCATTTTAAAATTCATAAATGACAGGCAAAATCTACCCTCTTTATTTGGCATGTTCATCAGATCATCATCATCGTAACAAAATTCACAAGGCGGCTGTGAACTCTTACATGGTTGTTCCCACTAGGAAGGTAATTCAGAGTTTCCACCTCAAATCTGCGAGCAAGACATCAGCTGTTGACCAAGCCAGGGGGCTGCATATCCTTAGTGAGTGAGGGCTGAGAAGTCTGGAGCAGGGGAAGACATTGGCAGGGAGGGATGCAAAGGCAAATAGCATGGAAGAGCACATAAGCTCATCTGAATTTCTCTGCCATAGTGGGAGAATCAGGTAAATAGTAATAGCAAGAGGTGGGGGGGAAGTGGGTGGAACAAAACCAAACCAAATGAAAGAATCAAACAAGCCAAACAAAAAACTCAGCCTAAACCCTATTCCACCTCTCTGAAACCCATTTCTCCCTCACATACAAGCTCTGCAAAAGAAGGAGCACAATCAATCAATAGACTAGACAGCGGGACAGTCTATGCTTTATTTTTCCTCTGATCTTCAGTTCCTAAGTCAGCATTGGCACTTCTTAAACATTATGTCTTGCTGTAAGGATTTAAAACTTTAGACCTGCTCTAATATTTCCACAGTCACCCAGATTCCCAAGTAAAAACTGTTACCATTTGGAAGCCTAAAGTTTACCATTTATCAGTGGGAGTTGTGGGAGATCTTTTAGTTTTTAAATGTACAGTAGTCTTTTTATTGCTGGTTTAGGTTTATCACCTGCACGACAGCAATAAAACTGACACTCATCTTGATATCTATGTTTTGCATACTCCAGTGGATGCTGCATTTTGACAATACCTTTTGTGGAGGCACTGCGTACAGTTCAGGCATTAGCACTATTCCATGCTTCTCTCTAATAAGTATTCCTTCCAGAGCCTCTCTATACTCTTGTACCTGAAAAATATTTTAAAAGAGAGTGAAAAATTACATTACAATCAGCATAACTAGAACTGTAAAATTTTAGTACTTTCCAGCAGTATGTTTCTGCTGAAAGTTCATGGGAAAAAAAAAAGGGAGGTCGGGGGGGAAGGGAAAATCACAACTTCCTGATGGAAGATCAGGGTTCAAATTCTTAGAGACTGTTCCAACATCTCAATATTCTCAGCCTCAGAAACATGAACACACATCTTTAATCTATAACACCACTGTAGTACTAACTTCTGACGTAATCCTATCAAGAAGTCACTGGAACAAATCCTAGATGGAATTTGCAATGGATGTCAGGGCTGCCAATATCCACAGAAGTGTAAGGTGTATAAATTATTAGCTTTCTGCCATGCACATTTGTCTATGATTTTCTGAATTCTGCTTCACAGGATTGGGAAATCAATTTAACTGATTTGCTTAAAAATTTGCCCCAGAAAAAAACTTAAAAGTTGATTTAAACTGTTTAAAACTATTGACATTAACTGAACAGAAAATCCTCTTGGTTTTGTGTTATGTATATTACACCGAGGAATACCAGACTGATGTAAAATAAAGAATATTTAATGCTCCTTTTACCATATCACTTATTTTGTTCCATTTGTTAACCATTCCAAGCTTTTACCTACCGGGAAGCTGTTTTCAAAAACTACCAGCACCTGCCTATTTCTGCTATCCCTTTCTGAGTGAATCACACAAAGGATACAGTAAGCATTTAATTTTATTTACAACATCTGGTACACAAAGAAGGCTTTTGGGTCTGAAATTCGCTGTTTTGTTTCTGATGCCATTTTATTTTTAAAGGGTTATGTTTAACAGTCTGTATACTAGGCAATTTTAAAGATCACATTAAGTTTTTACTTCCTTCAAGCCACCAACCTACAGAAGTCCTGGTATGAATGCATTTAGTACTGGCTACATGTCACTCTTCAATTCACCAATATTCTCCAGGTGCCACTATAAACTTTGGAAGGCTACAGTCACTTTAGCTTCCCTGACCACTGGATGCTTGACACAGTAAAGGCATGAAGTAACTTAGTGAATTCATGAAAATGAAATGGCTTCTCATAATTCAACCACATATCTCCCTGAACGTACAGAAGGACTAAAAGTACTGGGAATCTTGTTTTCAGCATCCAAGCCACAGAGGTCGCGGGAAAAAGAAGGTGGTCTCATCCTGAAGTAATTGGGAAAGAAGTACCAAGGCTGGAGATAAGAGAGAACTAGGCAAATAAACCTCTTTCAGCCTAGTTTAACCACACCAGCTAAAAGAGTCACTCAACCTGGCAGAGGCCCCAGCATGCACGACATTGCAGCTGCTACCAATCACCAACTCCCCAAGAAGACAAGATTGGCTGACAACTACTCCCATCCTGCTGATGGGGTATCCAACTGATACCTAAAATAAACATGGAGCAAGCTACAAAATACCATGGGTAAATGTCTTTGCATTTCCACTGACTGTAATTTCTTCTTTCGTTACCTGAATTTTATCCTCATTGAATACTCCATCAATTAGAAAGTATGTCCAGAATACCGGCCATTCACATTCAATATTCTCAAAGAGTTTGAGCTCAGCAGGATCATAGTGCAGCCTGCTTGGATCCTAGAAATTCAATTATACTTGTTTAGTCATAGTGCTAAATTAGTCACTCATATTCCAAGCATAATAGCAGCCTATTTTATCCAAGTAATTACAACCAAGAAACCAATAAAAACACCAGAAATAGTTCCCATGCAGACTCTAGACTTCTTTTTCACGTTCAGTTTCAAACTCATTTAATTGTTCCCTAGACAAATCAACCCTTCCCAGTCTCAGAATCTAGGTGTCACCCAAATAATCTTGGCTCTGCCTTAGTTCAAAGATATTCTGGGACACTTCAGCCACCACTTCTGCTTAGGCACCACAAGCATATCTAAGGGTTCATTTCTTACAGAATTAAGTTCTGTTATTAATAATTGTTTTTCAAACCCTTAGCCTCCTCAGATGTGTGCCATTTCTAGGGTGGACACCTGGACTGCCTCCAAATCCAAAATCCAAATCCAAAGATGTCTTAACAGCAACACAGAACTTCACCCCTTCGTGTAAATGACACAATAAATGTCTATAAGCAAGAAATAAAATTCTTCATAATGCCTAACTGAAATACACATCAGAAGTACCTCTCTGGGTGTCTTGTAACCGTCTCGGAGAAAGCGACAGCAGCCATAGCGGCCCTGTAAAGACAGACAAAGGTACACAAAACTTCACGTACTGTTCTTCCTCACAGACTAACGTCAGCATAAAAGTATGTGCTGAGTTTTAAGTGCCACTTAGGGATTTTCCTCCCTCTCTTCCCTACACAGATGAAACAAGTCTGGTAACCCTTGTCTAATTAGGATTACTGGTTAAGAAAAGAAGGTTCTGCTTCTCTTTACCTTTGGAAAATAAAAATAAAGGAATTCCTTACCTGCAATTTGGATATGATTTCACTCTTGGTTACGTTAACCAGGTTTAGATCCTCCACTGCAAAAGCCGGGTAAGAAATAATAGAGAGAAGGCCAGCATCTATTTCCTTTGATGTAGATGCCCTTGGCAGCATGGAGTATAGAATAGACTGAGCAAAACAAGAACAGGAGAAAGGGATGTAACACAATTTACCTACTTCAAAAGACTATGTCAAGTGCAAATGGAATAGACTATAGTATTTGCAAAGACAGAAAACTCATTGCATAATTATTTTTAACTGAATTAGAACAAGAATCTTTATAACACTCACTTCCACGTGATCTACTAGAAACAGGGTGAGAAGCACAGTCTGAAGCCGTCCTTATTATATTAAGTTCTTGGTTCAGTTAATCAAGATTTCATTTAAAAACAGAAAGGAGAGAGGTGTTGGAGTTTGCCCTAGCAAGTGAAAAAGAAGACTATTTTTTACCTGACAATGTTCTACTTCATCGGGAAGAACATGAATCACTGATTTGTGTCCTCCATGAGCTCCAAAAAGATCTAGCTCATCAATTGCTTCCAAAGCAGCCTTCAAAAAAACCCAAACAGCAAAAAAATCATTAAATACCTTTTAAGCCAAGTATACACTCTAGCACCTGTGCTTGTCCTCTGAAGGAAAATATGACGGAAGTTTGCTCACAGACATTTTTTCATCTTCAAAGAGATGCTTGGCAATACTTTAGAAACAGTATTTCTGTCCTCCTGCTAGTAGGATACAGGGCTGATGTGCTGGTGATCCTTCTTACAATTTAAAGGCAAAGCAAAACAATGGGGAGCTGGGCTTCCACTGAGATAATATCTAAACATTAAAATACTTAGTAATAAATGTTATACGCCAAAATAACCCCCATTCAGTGGCCTTTCAACTCCTCCTGCACCAAGGGCTGTTCAAAGAGGAAGGCTTGTTCAAGGCGACTCAGAATCAGCAGAGGCCGCTGCCCTGAGAAGAAAGCACTGCCATCTCTCTGATAGTATCATTTCCAAGGGAAAGAGAAATGAGACATCTGCTGTCTCCAGAGCCAACCAAGGCACAGCATGCTCTATGTCAACAGGTGAATCATCACATCTCATACCTCTTGGCCATAATGCATTTGCCCAGCAAAGACAGCAGCAGCCCAAACACCGACTTCTTTTGGACACTGCCACTTTAACCTAGCAGGCTACAAAACCTGGCTTTGAAGAAGTGGGGTGTGCAGTACCACACAGGAAATGTGGCAAGAAGAGAGCCAGGATGAGACAGCTATAGCCAGTCTTGCAGAACCTTCCTCTGAAATGCATATTCACAGTGTTGCAGCAGCACTGAATCCTGCTCCATGCCCATTTTTGCCCTGCAGCTTCAAGGTAATGTCAATCTCTGACAAAGATTGCACAGCACAACTTGACTTATGTCTCTGCAGAGGCACAAGTGTATTTTATTCCTTCCAACACAAACATGGGTTTACTGGCTCTACAGAGTGCCTCTCTCTAGCAGAGTGCTACAGCAGCAGATTTTCCTGATAGCAGCAGAAAAGCCCATTGAGGAACTGATAGGTGGGACCATGGGCAGCCTTAAAGGTGTAAAAAACACTGAGATCCACTCAAAGGCATATGCTCTGTGTGGTACTGCTGCCACGGATAGCCACACAAAGCAGATACGGGAGAGAAATGTTAAGAGGGAGGATGAGTCCTGAGGCAGATTAAAGAAAAAGCATCTACCTTACACCTCCTCAGCAGTGCCACCAGCATGCCTCCCCCAGTCCTCATCACAAACAGCACTTTTACTGAACTCAGAGCCACAGAGAAGCAAAGCTGTGCAGTCAGTCCTGCAGACTGTCCTGACATCAGTGTGCCCAGAAGTCATGCAGAGGCCACAGCAACCCATGCCATAATATTCAGGGCAAAAGCACTCATACTGGACACCTAAGGAATAACCTCCCCCATGGACACTGCCCCATCACTATTCGACTTGAACTGTGGCCAAGACCAGCAGTTACTCTCTCTTGCAGCCATCAAGGTCTTGGTAACTAATAAATCTTGCTGAAATGCTACTACACCTTTGACCTTAATGGCAATTAGCTTGTGTGAGCCACCCAGACACCATGTAAAAAGGTGGTTGTCGACTGCATATTTACATTCATGGCCTTCTGAGCTTCATTTAGTATCCCCGTGACCTTGTGCTGTGGGGGAACCAGAAATATCCACTTTCTTTTAAGTACATCTTTACTCATATCTCTTTCTAAATTACTTGTGAATAATTTCTTAGACTGATACTCTGCTGTTTTTCAGGATTTACATCTGACCTAATCTTACCATGAAAACATCACATATAATACTGGGGCTGGAGAATTAAGAAAGAAGGGACAGAAAACCAGAGACCACCTTATGAGACTGCACCTCACTGAATTTATCAGATTCATGGCTCAATGAATCTGGTACCCTCCTTGCAATGCCCAGAAAAACTGTGCCGAGGTCCTTCAATGAAAGCCATTATCACAATGATTTGACACTAAAAAATACTCTTTCACACCCAAACAAAAATTCTTATACAATCAGTTAATTATCGCAGTGGCCAAGAAGACTATGCAAAGGAAGCCATCAGGTTTGTCAGAGCCCTTCAGCATGACAGAGCAGCCATGAAGGTGGTGTCAGGAAGACATTCTTACTTTGGCCATCCCTACGGAGCTTGCGTTCAGTTCAGGGATGCCCTGGTTTGTCTTATCACCACGTTCCCAAATTCCATAATCCTGCAACAACATCATCAAAAAAAATTGGCATGATTATATACAAAACCAGTGTTTTCCTCCCTTGTCCCACAACAAAACCAGATCCCTGCATGAAATCAGTTTATTTGTCTTAAAACCAAAATCAAACCAAAACAAAAATGCTCTGAGTCTCTAAAGAGCTCCTCCTTGGGCTTAAAGAGCAGCACATAAAAGCATATCCTAGCAGGACCAGGTCTACAGTCATGAATCACTGCCTTCACAGTACACAAAATCCTTTATCTTTTCCCCTGTGCATGCTTCTCCCTGTGCCACTTCAACTTGGCACTTTCCAGAAAGTTTATTAACACTTCGCTCTTTTTAGAAAGTCCCATAAGATTTTAATGTGACATCAGGAAACATTTTTAATTATCAATAAAGAAAAACTATCATTATGATAGAACAAGTATACCTCACCAAGGCAGCAGTTAATCTTCCACAGCCCTCCCACCATCTTCAAAATGCTGCTCACAACGCAAAGTATTGACAGGTTCTGTTATCTTCACATGGAAGAAAAAGTCTGTATTTTCCTTCTCCATCAATAATTTCCCACCCACATCCGAGCAGTGTTAGGGTGATTTACATCCAAATAACTACTTACCGCGACTTTGTACGCGGCTTCTATGTAAAAAACAAGATTCTGAATAAAGGTAACTTCATCGAGGGTGAAGATAATACGTAACCCTGGTTATAAGAAGGAAAGAGAGTAATTATATTGTATTAGAACTGAAATATTTACTCTTCAGTGAGTTTCAGGTTTTTGTTTATTTGCTACCAACTACTGCCCACTGAAATCAATGGAAAAAAACTCATGCAGATTTCAAAAAATCAGGCAGCAAGACTCAATACTTAATACTGCCAAATAATTCAAATGCCACCAATACATATTGTTTCAAAGACAAACCAAACGCCACTCCATGGAGGGTGGCATTCAGACACAGTGGGTACAAAGGAGAGACCTCTGTACCAGCTCTGGAGAGCATCCCAATTCCTACAGCTACCCACCCCTCCGCCTGCTAAGTGTTCTATCAAGAGACCACAGGATGCCCAGGCACCTGCTCTGCAGGGGTCAATGGCAAGGGGCTGTGAGGACAGAAAAACACATAAAGAAACATATCCTTATTCCTACAGAAGTCCAGTTGAGAAGAACACAAGCTAGAATAGTGCCAGATAGAAGAAGAACACAGATAGCACTGGTGGCACCTGGCTCAATGTCACCACTCTCTGAAGAATCCTGGTTGTCCATTAGGACACCCTATGTAGTCTTCAAACACAAAACTTTTCTCTGACACAACTCTGAATATTCAATGTATTTATATGCCAACAAACATTAAGGGAATGGACATTGCCAGTTACTATAAACATGAAATCCTAACTAAGTCACATCTCTTTTCCAGAGAAATACTACTTTATTCTGAGTAATAATTATGTAAAGATCTTTGAAGCTAATTACAACTTTCTTCCTTTTTTAAATGAAAACTAGAATAGAAAAAGACTGCAACAATGGTCAAGGCTAAAATATCTTCTGCTTACCTGATGCAGTCATCTGTGCCAAGAACAGCAGATAAAGGGAAGTTGCATCCACTTGTAGATGCCCCCACTGGTCGTCCCCAACCACCGTGGCACAAGTTGCAGAGTTATACTTTGCATGGAGGCAGTCTTTGGTACTCTGTGTGCATTTGAACTTCTCTACCTTATCTACCTAAAAAACACCACAAATTTCCAATCTGAAACAGTTTGGAGTAAATTCTCCAGACTATGTAAAAATGAACAACTTTTCTTTGGCGAGGAGAAACTTAGGTCCTGATTCCTGCTACCTCACTTCAGTGTGTTTTGATTGATCAGAGTGCTTAAATGCAACTCTAACTTTAGGCTCCAGCTAAATCCACATCTGTTTGGGGAACAATGAGATGAAATTGCCTTGTTGAGTTCAGATCTTAGTTACAGGTACGCATATCAGTGAAAATCAGCTGGCAAAGGCAAAACCATGATTTCCTATAAGCACCGTCTCAAAAAAGTGCAAGTACAATCAGAGCTTTGCTCAAGAGTTTTAAGAAGACTCCCCAGACCTCCATCTACACACATACAGAAAAGACACAAGAAATACATGCTTTGGATGAGATGCTTTATAAACACAAGATGTACTAATTCAACTCATACTTATTACGTTACCTGTCTCATCATGCACTGTAAGAGTCCCCGCATCAGCTTCACAACGTTCTGCAAGAACAAAACAGACCAGTGACACCCTCACACAGCAGCTGTTACAAACAATACTCAAAAGTGACCAAGTTCACACCTCCTACTAACGCCCTGGCAAAGGTGAATAAAAACGTGTATTCACCTGAAATGCCTTACATGCCTTTATATATATATATATATATACACACATATATATATATAAAAATATAATGATTGCTTTTTATTCCACATCCCTGACCAGAAGTACAAGTATTTTCCCAAAGGCCATCTCTAAACAATGGAGCATTTCTCTGTGGTCCTCCTATTCAGCTAAGGAAGTAACAGGAATGCTATGTCTTGTAAAAATAATAATAATAATGATTTTTAGAGTGACAGCTCCAGGGAACACTGGTAGGTGACTGCAAGACATTGACATGATTGGAAAACCTGCTGAGCTGCTTCTGCTTTTTATAAAACAGAAAGCAGATGACTAATATCAAGAAAAGGCCTTTAATGTGTACAAAGAGAAGTACAAGATATTGCCTTACATGAAAACAACCCCATCTTTCCACCCCAAAATTATTATAGCCTTAAAATATGATTATGCACACTGAGTCAAAGTTATTTTGCCACTATAGATCTCCTTGGTTTGAATAGTAAATGTCAGGATAAAATTTACCCAGTGCCTGCAAAACAGAAGGACACTGATGCCAGCATCTCCTCACTTCCACTTTAACCCAATTTTGCACTCTCACTTCTGATGCCCACTTTCCCAGCTCCAGATTACAGAAATTAACAGTGTGACTGACCTCCCCTTGCAATTCTCCAGCACACAAGTCTTCCAAGTCTGGAGAGCTTTACCTTGTTTAATTTGATCAAACACGTCTATACATCACATACACCTTCTCTGAGATGATACCAGTAAAAATTTCCAAGACTGCTACTAAAACTGGCATGCTTCTCCTATGGGGTCCAAGCAACCTAGGTTGGATTTTCTGCTCATGAAGGATCTCAAGGTTTAATTAGAGGCTTGCAAATCTGGGCATAAAATCTCTCAGAACCCTAATTTTCAACAATCATTCAAACAATGGAAGTTTGACTCCTACATGGTTTTGCTTTGTTTATATTTTAATTCAGATGTTAGCTTCTCTGACACCCAGTTCTCCACATTCCTGGTTGCTGGAAGGCTGCCAGAAACACTGCATACCACACGCTGCACTCGTAGGAACAAGACATGTACTCCGAGCTGAGAAAACCCTGCCAGATCCTAGACAAAGCAGCAATGTGAATGCACCATGCAAAATCACTACTGTATGAAAAAAAACAGCACTAACTGGTTCCTGCCGAACTCCGACATACCTGCTCAAGCTCATAGGCTTTGGCTTTATCCTCATCCCGATCCGCATTCTTCCGATAAGCCATCCCCAGCCCCCAGACAGCCAGGATGCTGTAGACATTGTCCCGTACCCACGCATCTTTATGGTCTGTACTGGCTGAAAGCAGCCCTGTAACTGGGTTCTAACCACAGCAGAAAGAATAAAGAACAAACATTATTATCTGTATTAAGAAGCACCAGTTCTTTCTGTATCAAAGGGTAACAAAACAAAAGAGAGAGCCAAAGATGATTTCACATTGACTGCACGCTATGACTGGTAACAATTTTGAAACAGATGTGAGGTCCCATCTTTTTTTCCCAAACTCACGTAAGTGAAATACAAAATGTATGTGAACACTTCAGGATGGAAAGCTTATAGCATCTAGCTGAGCATCCACACCCACACAGGATTATTAACTAAATCACCAAGTAAAATTTTAAATGCATTGAGGAAACAGGAATTTCAATTTTACATATTTGTAAGGAAAAGAGAGTACTGAGTTCACATTAGAAATTTAGTCTGGATTTGTTCTTCTCTAGGCACTGGTCTGTGGCATGATCTTGAGGAAGTAAAAAAGCAGTACTTCCCTTCTAGGAAATTAAACAGTACTTCTATTATTTACCTGCTGGGTTTGTGACAGCTAAAGCACGAATGCAAGCAAAGCCCTTTTTAAAAGTAGCCTCTTTTGAAAAATGTACAGGAAGAGAAATTCTGACAGTATTGAAAAGCATCACTGTCAGAAAAACAGCACACTGAGTAGCCTCCTGCATCCCAAATTCCCCAATAAATTTTTCATTGCATCATTAATTCCCATGACTTCATTATCATTAGTTTTTAAGACCATCTTTCTCAGCTGTGTGTTCTTCACTAACAAAAAGATGAGGTAGGGAGGCAAAAGGTCAATAGAGCTTTCAATCAAATCAAGCCTTTACAGAACATTTCAGTGCACAAAACCCAGCTGCCAGGGCTGGTGTGACAAGGGGCAAAGATTACAGTAATAAAGATAAGTAAAATTAAAACCAACACATATACCAGTTTTTCATTTCTGCCACACACTGGTTCAGTTAACTCCTTCCTTAGTTATTTTTAAGACAGAAGTTTTGAGAGGGAAGAGCTTCAAATACAATTTCCTTTGCATGTGACAACTGGGCATGAAAACGGTGACAGTCTGACACACATGACTGGGCACAGTCAGTGTTATTGTTACCGTTTAAATACAGCAATGTCCAGTGGCTCGCGGAGAGCAGAAACGGAGTTCTGCTGAAACAGTCCCACAGCACAGTCTTCCCAAACCAAGTAACAACCAAAGGACACCAACTCGTATATTTGATAGGAACAGAGCACATATGAATCCAAATTGTTTAAAGAACTTTCTGAACTTGAAAAGTCAAACCAAGGAGTAACAGAAGAAGTAAGCAAGCAAAGAAAGGTCAGGCTACTCCCAGCTCAGCACTGCGCCTGTGCTACAAAACACAGGATCTCAGTAGGCAGAGTGCACATGCCCAGTATTTTTAGAGGGCACTTTTTTTCCCTCTCTTGATACAAGGAAAACAAGTACCTGGAAAACATGGGGTTAAAATACTTTTAACTTAACTTAGATTTGTGTTGTGATAATAGAATTTAGTAGTTTTACTAACAAGAGTGAATCGTTTCTTTTCATCTTTCTAATAAGTGAG
>JANHGB010022657.1:0-28878 GCA_026283785.1 Coracopsis vasa
GGTTGGAAGGGACCTTAAAGCTCATCCAGTTCCAACCCCTTGCCATGGGCAGGGACACCTTCCACTAGACCAGGTTTCTCTAAGCCCCGTCCAACCTGACCTTGAACACTGCCAGGGATGAGGTAGGCACAGCTTCTCTGGGCAACCTCTGCCAGCACATCACCACCCTTCCTAAGCCTTAAGATAGTAGGCCATATACCGGTGATGAGATGCTTAAGATACTTGCATTTTGTATTTATCCTGTAGCAGAAACTATATCTTGGCCTCTGTTGTCTAGAGAAGCGCTATGTAGGCCTCCAGTTTGGGGAGGGTATGTTTGTGGGTTTGACCTAGGGAGAAGGGTTTGTTTAATCATGCTTTGAGAATAAGTCTGCAGTAAGTGGTTTGCATTTGCTACAGCTTGAAATACCCAGATGAATCATAGGAGGAATTGAGATTTCGTTAACCTTTTTGGGTTTTGGAGCTGAATTTTTCAAGCAAACAAATTAAGTTTATAAGGTAGTATATATGTCCATCAGCACAGCTTGCGATTCAAAGTGAAAATATCTATATTTATAGGCATTCATAATCAACACAGTATTTTTCTTTCTATCTTTTGATTTTATTGTGTTTTCAAGAGTAATGAATGAATGAGCTTTGGGGAATGACTTTGGCTTATGGTGAATGATGCAGGAAATGAAAAATCTCTATCCGATTCAAACAGCAAACACACTCAGGTCAAAAGAATCCCATCTGTACTCAGCTCTTTGCTTTTTGCTAGCCTAATAGATAGGCACATAATGTTCAACTAAGACATTACCAGCAAATCTTACAAAGCCTAATGGATTCCAAGTGGTGATCCACAAACCCCCAAGATATCCTCATCATTTCTCCTCACTTTGCAAAAATTGTCACTCCATTGCAAGGGAAAATTCTTCAAAAATCCACTGGGATCTTATGAAAATTGATTATATTTAATATCAAAAATCTGTGTTTCCCCTTCTTCCTTTTTAGTTTAATGATAAATCAAAAATAGGAATGTTTAACATAGTTTTTCGGTTTTTTAACTATTCTACTATAGCCAAAGGGTGAATTTCAGCTTTGGTTGGCGAATACCAGTGGTTTCCATTACAAATTTTGAGCTACATTGAATTTATTTTCATTTTGTGTCCTTTCAGAAGTGAAAAGCTCTGAGTGAGTTCCTGAAATCTTTATGAAATGGAATGATGAAATGAGAAATGATCAATATAACATCAAGTGAAGTCTGTGAGTTCATATTCAGCTCAAACTTTGCTTTAAGATTCTGTTTTCTTCAAGGAAAACTGAAAGAATGGGAACTGATGCAGATCAAAAGTTAAGAAAAAGATAAGAGGTATATTCTGAAACCAAGCTAGACATTCTTTATGTGACTCCGGTTAATAGAAGATCAACATACATCTTTAAAGATCAAGCTAGGCACTTTTTATAACAGATGTAATTGTCTGAAGAAGCTGGGTAGCACAGACTTTGCCTTCTTTTCATTTGTCTGTCTTACGTTCAATTTAACGAGCACAGCATCCCTGTGCGGTTAAGATATTACATCAAATTAGGTATGATTGCACTTTAACTGCTTAGACAATGTTATATTGCCAGTTTGTCACTGATGGATAGCTGTCAAAGGATTTAGTTATGGATTACCTGCTGTGCTGGGGGCTGATGGGGTCCACCTGTCAGAGAAAGGGAAGAGCATCTTCAGTCACAGGCTTGCCAAGGTGATAAAGTGGACTTCAAACCGAGCTCCCAGGGGAGGGGAACCTCAATCCATCCCATTCCTATCAGTTTGATGTCAGTGCTGGCGAGAGACACCCAGAGCCTGAAGAGGGATCACTGATCAGCAAGGGAGCACCTAAAGAGCAACACAAAGGACTTCCAGCCACTCTAGCCAATAAGTTTGCTTCATTGAGGGCCCAACTTAAATGTCTGTGCAAATGCATGTAGCATGAAGAATAAGTAAGAGGAGCTAATACATCTTACTGGCATCATGGGGACTTGGTGGGACATCTCCAATGAGTGGCGTGTTGGAATGGAAAGTCACAGGCTCTTTAGGAAGGACAGGCAAGGGAGGTGAGGAGGAGGTGTCATCCTCTATGTCAGCAGCCAGATGGAGTGCACGGAGCTCTGCCTGGGTATGGATGAGGAGCTGACTGAGAGCTTATGGTCAAGAAGAAAGAGAGGGGCAGGGGCTGGTGGCATTATAGTGGGCTCTGTTACCAGCCCAACCAGCAAAGATCAAGCAGATGAGGCCCTCCATAGTCAAAGAAGAGCAGCCTCACGTTCACAAGCCCTGATCCTCATGGGGACTTAACCACCCTGGTATCTGTTGGAGGGACAACACAGCAAGGTATAAGCATTCCAGAAGAATCCTGGAATGCATTGATGATAACTTCCTTCTTAAGTGATAGGGGAGCAAATGAAAAGAGGTATTACGATGGACCTTGTTACCCAGGATATGGAGAAGGCCATGGTTCTCAATGAGGTTTTTTTGTATCAGTCTTCATCAGCGAGTGCTCCAACCACACTGCCCTAGTCACAGAAGGCAAAGGTACTGACTGGAAGAATGAAGTACCACCCGCTGTAGGAAAAGATCAGGTTCGAGCCCATCTAAGGTTGGTCTTGAACTTGAAGGTGTACAAGTCCATGAAACCTGATGAGATGCAACCGCAGGTCCTGAGGGGCCTAAATATTCCAACCTTAATTGGAACTAAATGAGTTTTAAGGTCCCTTCCAACTCCAACTATTCTGTGATTCCATGATTCATTGATTGCTACCTGAAGCCATTACACTGTGGAAACATATTCATTCCAGACTGATAGATTACTTTGTATCTCAAGTATAACTGGCAATTTTTAAAACTTCTTAACTTAATGAATTACATTTACTTTTGTCTTGCTGCCTATTACAATTCTAAGCAGTAGACAAGAAAAGCACTCAGTCAAACTAAAATAGCATTAGAAAATGCTGTTTTGATTTAATTCTGTGCTGTTCTGGCCATAGAAGGCAATGCAGGATAAGTAATGAAATAAAATAGACTGGAAGTTAGTCTGCACATACACCAGACAAATACAGTTAATCATATCTGCATGAAATTTAGCCAGTTGTAGTCAATATTCTGTATTATGCATAGATTAACATTTGTACACATAGGTTAACATTTGTACACTCGTTTTGTCAGGACAGCCATAGATCACAAGTTCCATTTGTTATCCATCCTGGTTTTTTAATATCTTTCAGACTAAAATTCAATACTGTTTTAACCATTTGCATCTTTTCTGACTGTTATTTATTTATCTGTGAATACCTGGGCCAGGCACATTCAACTTTGGGTGTCAAATCAGCTTGTGCTTTGAGATTTTTATGTTTTCAGGCGTGTCTGATATAAAACACTGAACATACATATACAGAGACACAAATATTAGTTATGTAAGAATAACGCATTTTAAAGGAGAACGGGTAACACTGAGAAGAATATCTTAACTCAGAACTCGACATTTCTCTCTTTGCATACAGCATGATAGGAAATCTACCTCTTAGAGCACCTCTTTCCAAAACACTGAAAAAAGGACATTCTGGTTTTAAGGACAGCAAGGATAGGGCTTTGAGCAACCTGGTCTTGTGAAAGGTGTCCCTGCCCATGGCAGGGGGTTGGAACTAGATGAGCTTTAAGTTTCCTTCCATCTTAAACCGGTCTGTGAATCCATGACTCTCTGATGGAGACAAAACTGCATGGGCAGCTAAAATGATGGCCTTTCCTATTAGGACTAGGCTTTGCGATTTTAGCATTGTGCTTGTGATTTGTTTTAGAATCTTAAAGGCACTGGTGTACTTCCTTGGTCACTGTGGTCACTAAATTGGGTTCTTAATGGAAGTAAGAGCTCTGTGTAATAGCCTAAAATTAAGACCTGGCTACAGAGAGAGTCTAGGAACTGTGGGTATATGCCACCATTCCTCTTCCTGTCCACCTTCCACTGTCACCGTGAGATGACTAGCATCAACTCAGACTGATAGGCAGGAGATGAAGAACGGAAAGATTATTTTTACCCTGCGCTGCCTAAAGCACTCTAAAATGCTTTTACCTTGTCCTTATGGAGTGAGCATCCTTAAAGAATGACCCTAAAGAATGAAGTAATGTTATCAGTGCCATTGCAATGGCCTTAGTCTTCCTCCATAGGCATACTATGTGACTGTCTGTGTGTAGTTTGCAAGTGATATAGCTTAATATATCTAAGTAAATTAGATGTTTATTGGTCTGCATTTATGCTTAAACAAGAGAAAGAAGGAATAGGAATACGACCATTAAAGTGTTAATGCAAAATATGGAATTCAAAATAGCATATTTACATAAGCAATTTGAAACCTGCATGATTTTGAAGTTGTGAATCATTACCCAGTGATCAGCAGTGACCTGTTACTAAAGCTAAAATTAGAACGCGCACCTGCCCGATACTTTGCTGAGCAGAGCTGTTATCATTCTGTGTTCACCTGGGATCCAGAGGAAATGGAGTAGAAGTCTTTTTCAATGTTACTCAAAATTTCACTGGTTTATTCCATTTAGTATTTGCTTTTTAGGACTTTTAATTAACTGGCCTTCCCTATCCAGTTAAATATACTGTGTACACTTCATGAAAGTTAAATAAAAGATGCAAATAAAAAAAATTAAAAGCTTTATTTTATGTAATCAGTCTCTTTTCCAAAAGGAAAATTAACCTGTGGTGCTCTAGAGCATGACACCACTTAATAAAGGGGAGATACGTATACAGAGAGAGATAGATATAGATATCTACTTGGAAAGGCTTCATCGTTAATTTTTACTGAAGTCTTACTTCACAATGCCATACTGGTTCCTGTGGCAGTTCTCCAGGGTGAAGGGAAGGCAAAATTGCTCACAAGTATCTGTGCATATTTTTGTGTGCATAGGCACTCATAATCTCTATCCATGAGCTGTTAAGAATATTCTTGTACTAAGACTGACGGTTGTTAATGAAAGGATAAAAAAAAACAAACTGCATTTTAGAAGACTAAGGTGCTGTTAATTTCTGTATGCATTTAAGATTAATAAACTACTAACTAGGATATGCAGATGAGGGGTTTATGAATTCCAGCACAAACCTTCACAAGTACCTTATACATAAATCACATTCAGTTAATGTATTTCTGTTATGTAATTGGTGATGAGCCAGTCCAATTAGGTCTCATTTACATGTGTATGGAATTTTGTAATATAGTATTATGAACCTAATATGCAAGTAAGAAGAAACTAATTATAGTGTGTATTTGCTTTAGTAAGATGAAGGAAAATTGAAGTTGATCTTAAAAACTGCTGCTACTGACTTGAGGTGGGGGTCATATGAGAAGAATGTAGAAATTTGAAGTTATTCTCATGAAATAATAATCTGATTCAGTAGGTGTCTCTTAGAACTCTGAAGGTATTGCATTGTACAGGATTTTAGACTTCTGAATTCTGGGGGCTAAATCCATCAGTAACAAACAATGCCAGGTAGAAATCTAGCCTGATACAGAGGAGGGCGAGTTGAAAAAAAAAGGTAAAAGCAAAATAAGGTACATTGTTCAGCTGTCACTGATGGCAGAATCTATGTGTTCAGTGACAGGCAGATGCGAAGGTGGAAAAAGGAGAGAAGACAAGGGAAGAGTAAGTTCCAGCAGGCAATCCTGGTGCCTTTTAGTTGCATTGGCAATTCCAAGCTCTGATTTTCTTCTAATGTAGATGTCCTCTGTCATAAGATTTCCATGTGTTTCTTTGCTGAGTAATACTTGAATAAGATCTAGTGGGGAAATGTACATCTAAAGTGTTCATAAACTTACTTAGGAAAATGAACTTCTATACGGAAAGGAGAAGTGAAAACCTTACCTTCTGATGTAAGTAATGTCATTCTGTAAGGCAGTCATAGACAAATCCTCAAGTTATTGTTTCCATCAACAAAGTAGCTTATGTTCTTCTGAATGCAATGTGTGGAACTTTGTATTTCTGCCTTTGCAGAAATACAGTTGCATTTCTGACTTTGTTTCAGAGTCTTTGTGTGTGGATTGTATTACAAGTTTCATTTTGTGAGAGAAAATAGCATTTGGCAGCTGCTGGCACACAATGTGACCCGTACCTTTTAACCTGTGAACTGAGAGAATTAAACATTTATTAACTTTGTTTAATACGCTGTGCAAAAGGTTGAACTACAGGTCATATTGATGGTGGTTACAAATGATAATATCAGGGAAGACACATTTTCAGTCACCTCTTGTCACACAGTTTAGAGCAAGCACCATCTGAGAACATGCTTGCCAGCTGTTGCATGTAAACAGAAGAGTTGGAGGATTACGTGTGGTTTCTTCCTATTTATTTCTTCAAATTACCAGTGTTTTCACTCTTGAGTGTAAAAACAATGGCTATTTCTGGGTCAGATTCATGCAGAAATCCTCACTGCATCTAAATAGAGTTGGCTTTATATTTGGTCACTTACATGGAACATTACATTGGAAATGCGACATAAAGGGCTTTTCCCATAACGCTTTGTGAATAAGGAACGCAAGACTCAGTTAAATCCTTCCGGACTGCAAGGAGCAGTAGTGCATTTTTTGCTAGTACCTGCCATTTCTGCTTCAAGGATGATGTGATAGCACACCCAGTGTTCAAAAGGAATGAAGTACCACACTGACTAATTCAAAGATTAGTCCTTTCTGAAATGAGAAGTCGGGAAGTGAAAGGGAAGTAAAATGCAAATTAACCTGGTAAAGTTTTCGAAACCATTTGTAAGTTGGGATATTTTAGCATGATTGAAATTTATCAGGTTAAATCAAACTATTCTGCCTCAGTGAAAGCATCTTTTATAAGCACATACTATTTTCAGTAAATCAAAACATTTGGTAGCTGTTGTATCTGACACATGACTATTTTGTTTAATGTATCCACTATTATGCAGCCCTTTAGTCTCTAAATGTAGAATTACTGAAGGAACAATAAGGTCATTTTATTATTTCAGGCAAACGACCTCTTCAAAGTATGTGACAGGAGCAATTTATGAACAGATTAGCTCTTCTCGGAAAGACTAACCAAGGTGGCCATCTTCTACTTGAAATGAAATTGATGCTGCTGTTAACCCTGGTTACGCTTATTTTGGTGTGACATGGAGACATACTGTACCTACTTAACATTGGAAAGCTTGCTCTTCATCCATTAAAAGGTTTAATTTTTACCCTGAAAGTCAGGGCGAAATGGAACTGGTGTGCCTGTTCAACTGGTTGGTAAATGGATGCCATCAACTTAAAGTATTTCTAATGTAAAAGAACAACAGCAATGGATGTATATATACATGTGATAGTTCATCTGTCTTTCACAACTAAGCCTTAGCTGGATGCGTACATCACTTCTGTATTTTCAAAGCAAGGCACAACATTACTTGGTTCACAGGGTTGACGTGAAGTGAAAGGGTAAGGATGCTAATGTCTTTGATATAACTAGTAAATGTCAGCCTCCACTGTTGTAATTTCAGGTGTCTGTCACCTATCCACACTGATGTGTTCTTTGAAGATACTCTGTGAAACAGATCTAGCAGGGAATACCCTGGGTCTGTTTGTCGTCTGTTTTAACAGGAAGTTCTAAATCCAACAAATCAGAATTCTTGTTGCATCAGTTTTGCCACCAGAATAAGGATAGCAGTTTTAAATGAGGTAGTTGCAAGCATATGGGCTTCCATTAGAGTTCCTATTCCTGCAGGCTATTTAAGGAAATCTTGTAGCTATTCAGGTTAGAGTGGAATCAGATTGAAGCTGAGCAGTGTTGACACTATTAAGATGCAAACAGACAGTTCTAAACAGCCAGGAGATGAAAATACAGTCACATGCTGGCTATACTGTACTGTAGTTCTCAGATTCCCTGATTACCATTGACTAATTAGGAAATCCAGAGAAAGTTTGGTAGAGCCCATTGCATTAGTTATAATTGTGATTAGAGTCAGAAGTTCAGTGCTTAGAATATATGAAGAAATTGACCCATTGACATTTACGATTTGTAACTGAACGAAGACATAATCCCATCATCATTTTACCTCTCTGACAACATGTCGGAGATACAATGGAAAAGAAAGCTACAATATCTGATATGGTTGAAGTGTTTATGATGTGTAGGGTTAACTGCCAAGGAGCTGGTAGTATTTTCTGCAATAAAGTGGTTAATTTTGCTCCTAAAAAAAGTATTTATTGCATTGCAGTTCTAAAGTTTGAAACATGAGAGGCAAGTGAGAAGGAGCTGTGAACTGGAAAAGGTGATCCAGTTGCTGTCGTAACGGTGTACAGATTTGGATGCTAAACTACTATTACAGACATGAAAACAGCAAAGAAGAAATTATCTATAATATTTTATCTGTTTTTTTCATACAGTTATACTTGATACTTCCCAGAACTCCTGTTAGCATTTAGCATGTTTGTTTAGCAGTATGGCACATCTGCTGTTGTGTCTATTTTGCGCATCATCTTCACAACAGCTCCCTATAACACACCAATTCCAGGGTGCTGGGTGTAATGTTTTGGCACAAATGACTACTGTATTAAGTATAGAAGAAAGCTGAAGGTGCCTCCAGCATATTCCTAGGAGGAGTTTGAATGTAGGAAAGCACTTTTCTAAATCTGTTCTTCTCCCTTTTCTTCTATAAGATGCCAAGAAAAGTCTTAATTGAACTTCAGTAATTCTTCTTTTGGATTCGGTTCTTACATCTCTGTAGGGTTCTGTTCGAAGTGAAACATTTGTCTCAAGCGCATCCAAAGAATGCTTGCAATCAAACAGCACCACATATACTACTTTTGGTCTTCAAGGCATTTTGGGTACCTTCTGCATGGTCCTGCATTGGGCACGTAGATCTCTCAATAGCAGCAGAACATCATCTAGTATGAACTTGGTTTCATTTGTGTTGCTCAGGTGATGGATTTAATCCAAGACTGCAGTCTTGAGCCAGAGATTAATAATATAGGCTTGAGAATTATTTGTAAGTAAGTATAGCAGCACTTGTTTTCATGAAGAACCGGTTTGGTGCATTAGGCATAGAAAACATTTTCTGCCATGAGGGCAAAAAGTAGGATATGTATTTCAAGGTCACTTTGCTCATTTATTAAAAAAATTATCTTTTTCTAAACCAAGTCCCAGTGTTTAAAAATAACAGTCTCAGAACACACATCCCCTAGCGAGTGATGCAACTGTGTTCTCTGCTCACATTCCTTTCTGTGCCACACCGTAGGGGTTTTCAGCTTTTATGAACACTGCTAAATTAGTATGTAAGATCACGATCCTGCAGCCTTCATAAATGATTAAATTTACATTTTAGAGATTTTCAAATGAGGAGAATGGAAATAACTTTTCCCGTACTGTTTTGGGGTTGGGTTTTTTTTGGCAGTTATCCTTACTGTGTATTTCAGTAGAGGAGATTATCAAAACCTTCTCCACACAGCTTCAGAGTCTTGGCTGGCCAGAGTTAGATCACTGATGTCAATCTACAAAGCAGTAGTTCTTGAAATTTGTGAAGACCCAAGCTCAAATTTGAATGTTGACTTTTGTCTTTAATTGCTACTGTTACCTAATCATATATATCCTCTAGTATTCACATCTCTAGGTCTTTCTTTTCTAATTACACTACTCCAGGTTATTAACGTGCCTTGTTAGTGTTACAGTAATTATCTAGCACAATGGGGATCCTTTCCTGGAGATTCTAAGCACTACATAATGCAAATACTAATAGTATCAGCAGCCCAGGAGACTTGGATATATTCCAGAGAGAAGGTCCTAGTGACTGAAGTACATTTGGAGCTGAACATCTACTAAGTCTTCCTTAAGCTTCATAAAAATGCATTCTGCTGTGAGCCAAATAAAAGCACAGCTTTTTCAGGTAAATATTAATTATTTGTAATGAACTAATGTCTTGTGCAGGAGAACATGTCATACTTTCTTAACCCTCTGTTTATTCAGATAGATAAGTTTTGGTTCCTTTGTTATGTCCATATTGGAGATGCGTTGACAATTTCAGATGTGTAGCCTGTATTTCCTTCATTGAGCAAAAGTATCAAGACTTACTTGAAATCAAGGGCTAAAAAGTGGTTATCTTGCAGTACTACAATGGATTGCTAAACATTAATTATTGATGAACACCTTGGGCCACTCGAGTAAATGACATTAAAGACAACTGCTGTGAGAAGCAAGCTCAGGAGTGACAAATTCTATTTATGATGTCATGCCACGAGGCTATCTGAATAAACCAGTGGTGACAATCAGTTTCATTTCTCAGAAACATATCACATGAGAGCCTGGTCTTAGGAACAGCGCTTACTAAAAGATGAAAAAACAATCCACTATTAAAATAAGGAGGCTTTTCTTCTCTCTGAACAGTGAAATGTTAAAGCTTGTAATTGATTTTAGAAAGAAGGGGAAAACAAGGTGTTGTATGTGATTAACATATGCTGACTTTGCCTCACTGAAGTGTTTACTTACGAGTCCAGCATTGCTGTCACAGACAAAATTAGTCTTTTTGTCTTACCTCAGGGTCTGAAGGACTGTTGCCAATGTCAGGGAGGTACTGTGTGCTTTTATATTGGCATATATATGTATACATGCTAACAAGGAGTCTGCATCTTAGAACTGAGGAAAAGAGAT
Source organism: Coracopsis vasa (assembly GCA_026283785.1). Classification (NCBI taxonomy): domain Eukaryota; kingdom Metazoa; phylum Chordata; class Aves; order Psittaciformes; family Psittacidae; genus Coracopsis; species Coracopsis vasa. The sequence continues at coordinate 10,661 of JANHGB010022657.1, forward strand.
TATAAATGCATGGGTTATTATCCTCATGGTGAATTGTCATCTGATTGTAAAGTAGCCCTATAATTCTATATAAACAAAATGTATATTGTCCAACAGCAAGTGACTGCATTGCTGTCTTCTGGACGGCGTGAGCTTAGTTCTGGCTTGCATGACACAAGTGCAGTTCCCATTGGATTTATGGTACTGAGAACAGGGTTAGGTCTTTTCATTAGGGAAGCAGGTGCTTCGTATTGACATAAGATCACTGATGCAAATAAAATTGCACTTTGAGTTATCCGTGTCTAAGTGTATGGTTCAAACAATAGTAATATTCACTCAGAGTTCTCATTTAATAGGTTGGCTTGTTGTATGGTAGCTTAGATGTATGGTGGTGGTAAAGAAGGAAGGACCCTTCCTTTCCTTGTAAATCTGGTACCATTACAGTTGGTGTAGCAGGATGGGAGGAATCTTTTGGAGCAGAACACATGCTGCCACTGAGAATAATGCCACACATTTCTTCCCACAGTCCTTCAAGGAACAGTGTGCTAGACATGGACAAAATGAGTCTCAAATTGCAGTATTTTTGAACAAGTTTCAAAAGCAAGAAGAGATCCCTGACAAGAATAGCTTGGTACTAAGTATAACTGTAATCAGATCTTTGGGCTCATCTTTAATGCTGACCTCATTAGCCTGCCATGATCTTAGCCTGGCTTTATTTGGATATTATTGCTTAAAATGTTGTTGTTACCTTCATGTTGGTTTTCCAGTGTTCCTTAAGAGCACATAGAGCCAAGACTACACATGGCGGTCTTACTTGGTAAATGGCAAAATACAGGAAAGTTTGGAGAACTCAGAGTATAATAGGGAAGTAGATATTTACATAGTATTTCTCAATAGTTAGATTTTATATTGACTTGAACTGAATTCAAACCCAGTATTCATATTGCACCAAAAATACAGCGAAGTGTGTCTAAAAGTATTTTTACTAACCAGTTTCTCATAGAGGTGGCAAGTCAAATTAATCGTAGTTCTGTCACAGATCTCACAAGAAGCCATTTAATTTATCATATACCTCCTGCCATGTAGAAATTACTTGTGAAAATGCCACCTTTTAATCATGCTATTGAAAATTTGAGGGTTTGGGTCAGGAACTGTTTTTCACTTTCTATGTGTACAAGCCTGCACTGAACATATGTGACACTGGTCTTGCATGGGACCTACAGGATTTGTTACTTTAATAAATAATGACAATATCAACTGCCTAAGATTGATGTGGTGTGAGAATAGGTAAATGTAGGGAGATTTAGGGCAGGATGTGGAAGATGATTCTGCATTTATTATAACTTTTATATCCAGATAGTAGAAAAACTGATTTGTAACTGGTGCATTGTACAGAAATGATAAATTAATTTCAGTGATTCATAGATGTATTCAGATTCATAAATCTGCTCGCCCACAAGTCACAGAATCACAGGCTGGTTTGGGTTGGAAGGGACCTAAATATAATCAAGTTCCAGCCCCCTGCCACAGGCAGGGACACCTTCCTGAAAGAAATATTCATTGTGTGGACATATCCGCTCAGGTATGAGTACCATAAGATTCAATATGTACTAACAAATATTCTCCCCAAAACCAGCAGTGTGTGTAGGTTTATGTTCAGAATGTGTGCACCTTAATCAGGGAGACTGATTCAACGGTATACTGTGTATTATGATATTCTATAATATATTCAGTGCTAGGCTCGGAGAGAAAAACTCACACACAAGCCACTTCTTTTTTTCATCTGAAATAGTCCGTGAATGTTTAAGGTAATGAATATATATGTAGAAATCAGCTCCTGCACGATTTTATAATCACAAAAAGCAATAAGTTTGCGATGAGTTACTCATTATAAATAATTTAGCCAAATAACATATTTTGTGAATAAGCCGAAGGCAGAGAAGTTGTAATACAATATTACATTTGATGTTGAAATATACCAGTTAAGCAGAAATGTTAGGTACTGATAGGGGAGTATTAGGCAAGAAAAAGACCCCCAAAAGTACCATTTAAAAGCAAAATGACTTAATGTTAATTGTTAGGGGTTTTTATTTAGAAGAATTCTTTCTTTTCACTGGTTACTCTAAGACAAGGAATTCACCATTTTGTTATGGATGATACTGGAGGGTTCTTAACTCCAGAAAATTAAAATTGTTAAATATCTTAAATGAAATATTATCTAATAAAAAAAGGGAAAAAGGAAATTATGTGCACAAGTCAGCAAAGGTGTGAAGTTGGGAACTAAGAAAGAGCATAATGGCAGCACAGAGAGAATATGGGAACAGCAAAGCAGGAAGTTTCGTACAAGGTTTGTGTAGGTACACAGATCAGTAAGTCCACTGAAAATACTTAGCAGACGTACTACATGATACTTGTTGAAACTGCACCCCATCCTGAAAAGCACAAAGATTTAATGAAGAAGGTACAAAGATGTAATGAAGAAAGCAGTCACAACCAAGTATAGACTCAGGCATTTAGGGAAGCCTGCCTTCGATGCCTTCCATACTGCTCTTCCACAGAGCAGACCATTTTAAGCTGCCTGTTCTAGTAATACTTCTGCAGTGAAATATGCGTGCCAAGTACCAATGCCAAGCCATCTTCCTTGTTAGTTACACAGGCATAGTTGTGCTTGTTCAGCTTTTGAGTTACACTTTCTGTTTTGCTTTATCGACGCTAGTATTTATTTCAACTGAGTAAGCCTAAAATGTGCTGTGCATTTGCTCAGGGGAATAATGCACAGCATCCGTAGGATTAGCTGCTTCTGATGCATTAAAAGACAGGCTGCAGGATTTTTTCACACAGCATCAACTGTACAGTCAAGGATTTTGGGCAACGGAAAGAGATTTGTGTGTTCTGAATGACATGTTCATGTCACCGTGGATGTTCTAATTAAGGCAACTCAGCTTCCCTGCTCTTGCTTCCTATGCTTTAATTGAGGCATTCCCATCCTTTATGTTTCCATTGTCTGTGCACAAATTGAGGTTCTTCAGCTTTTGTGTTTGTGACATACACTTTTAAGTTTTTATTTGCATACTCCCGTTTTCATTTATATTGCTGCACTACAGGCCACTAATGGCACCATATTTTTTCCCTTTCCAAAGGTACTCCCTTCTTTTAATCACTTTGTAATCCTGTGCAGTGGGTCTAGCTTGAAACCTTAGGCTCTTCTATCTATTTTCATGGCATTCTGGTTGTTTAGAAAGGGCTCAAGCATGTTTGTGAAAATTGGTATTTTTAATTCAAAAGAGATTACATATTGAACCATTATCCTGTGTAAATTCGAAAGATCTCCTTAGACAAAATGTATGAAGTTTAACTGATTCTTTTTAATTTCGGAAGAGCTGAATGAATCTCCCAAGGTAAGTATCTTTGTCATCATCAGGTGATTGGTTGACTGGAGAATATACTAAAGAGGCAAATGAATTTAAGTATTTTGAGGTTTTTTTTCATTTACTATTAAATGCATTTAGCCAAAGAGGGAATGTAGAAAACCACATACGTGAATTTCTCAGTCAGTATATTCTGGACTTGATCCCTTAAGGCACTGGGAATAATACCCAAATTGTAGAAACTGCTGTAGTTCTCTGTTATTCTTGATCACAGGAGAGATTCCACAAGGTCTGAAAATCCCTGGCCTTGCTTCTTGTGATATGCCCCAGCTGGAAGAATAACCTAAAAGCTTCTCTGTCTGTATAGTGTTTTCTTCCATCTGATTCTCACTGATGTAGACAGAAAGGCAGCTTGGGCCCAGCATGCTACACAGGCCACTGGGATCCTTTCAACTCCAGTTGCACATTGGTGCACATCCACCACCCTTCTTGGGTGACAGCAGCCATCTACAGAACTGTATTTGATGAAAACCCTTATCAAGGCCCCATTTAATGGTGTCAGTTGGTACTGTACAGGCCCTAAAGATGTAAGGCAGTAAGTGCAAATGAAACAGTGATAAAATATTTATAGTGTGTAACCTCTATATATTCAATTCATAAATCATTTTATTTGGCAAGAGATTGGAAAGCACTTGATAGTCAGCTAGGCTCTGGAAGGCAGTATGACTGTCTTCAGTTTCCAAAATACTAGCAGCCCCGATTTTGTTATCTCACTTGTTTTCCAGGCTCTTTTAACTACAGAAAATCCTTGGAAAGTGGAGTATTGTGAGCTTTCTGTTGGGAGTTGTGTACAGTTTTTAAAGCATTAGCCAAAGCTCAAAAGGAAGTAATATTAAGATTCCAAAAGTGTGTTGCTGTATGTACAAGATTATCTATCAACAACATGATAGTTTGTATCAGTTTATTTTAAATGGGAATGCATGCCCACACTTCTGGAAGATTGGAATGTAATCTTGCTGACAGTGTTATAATACAGAAGTGATAATACAAAGGGGGGAAATACCAGGCAAAAACCAAACTAACAAGTCGAAGGTTGTAATTAATTAATTAAAGGGTAATCACAAACCTGTTTAAGCAACAGCCACTTACAGTGAGGTGTCCATTGGTACAGTATATGATAGCACAGAGTCACAGGTCAGCCAGTCCAACCCCTTGCTCAAGCAGGGCCTAGAGCTGATTGCCCACGACTATGTCCCAGGCAGCTTTTGGATATCTCTGTGGGTGACCTGTGACATTGCTCGGTCACCCTCACAGTGCAGAAGTTTTCCTGATGTTCAGATGGAACCTTCTGTGTTTCCGTATGTGCCCATTGACTAGTCCTGTCAATGGGCATCACTGAAAAGAGCCTGGCTGCATCTTCTTTACACTCCCTTAAGGTATTTAAGGATCCTCAAGTATATCTGGACTCTTTTGCTAACTTGTGGTGAATTTTTGTATTAGAATAACACTGGATTACTTAGAGGCAACCAATATAAAATCATTGTGGGTAGAAAGAGAATTTTTCAAGCCAATGCACCTTATACAAAGTGCGTTGATAAACATGTTCCAGGATAAAGCAGAGCTGAAGCCTGAACACATAGCTCAAGTCTCACCCAGACGGATAGATGGATAATCACTCTTTCTGAAAGTCATATCCTTCTGTTGAGGTGTAAACCCTTATGTAGCTCTTTGAGAGTAGCTGAATATGATATCTGTGCCTTGAATGAAATAACCAGTCCAGAATTAGAATGAGAATTCACAGAACAAATCATTAGTGCATCTTATGCATCATAAAAATGAATGAAAGATCTACTGACAGTGTTAATACAGCAAAGCTGGAAAAACAGAAAAATGCTGCCTTATTCAATAACAGTTTCCCTCTAAATCAAACTATTTGGCAGAATATGGCATCTAAAACAATACATACAAGTGTGAAATAATAAGCCACATTCTCATTAGAAATATATTGTAAACTTCCAGATCAAGAGGAACCAAGGAAATCTTCGACATTCATTTTCACCTTTCTTCAGAGTGTATAATAAAATCCTGGTCAAACCAATCTTGTGATAGTTAAAAATGTAAAATGAGAAACTGAACAAGGTAGTTAAATTGCATTTTTGCTTAAATGAGGGCCTAAGAGCATCTGAAAGTGTGATGGGATTGAAAGACTCCGAGTTAAATATGGTGGGATAGTGGATGCAATCTGTAAAGACAGCATTATAGATGAAGAGATACAAATTGCAGACCACTACAAAGGCACTTTCTGAAACATTAGTGGTGAGAAAACCGCATCAGAAGTGTTGCTGTTTAGGTTACTTTGTTACTTGTATTCAAATTGCATAAGCTACTGCATTGGGTTTACATGCAAGGTTTTAGGAGGAGGGGGAGCTGCAGGGTGACTTCTGTGAGAAGACACCAGGGCTGCCCCCATACTATCACACTTTGTTATTAATTGAAATGAATTAATTTCACAAAGTTTATTGTGCCCATGATGATGAGTGATGTCTTTATCTCAACCCATCAACTTTTACATCATAGTTTCTCACCCTTCCCTTTTGAGGCAAGGGGAATGAAAGCGCAGTTTGGTGGGCACCTTGTAGCCAGCAAAGGTTAACCTTCCACAACCACCTTCTCCCTACTGCCATTGCCATATGTTTTTTCTTTTCAAAGCTGGCATTAGTTTGAGTCTTTCAGGCTCAAGCTGAATTTCAAGCATAGGTGAACTGTATTGTCAGGATACAAAGCTAATGGAGCTTTTCCCACCTTTTCTTGTAACAATCTAATACAATTCTTCATGAGATCTGATGGATTATTTTGGATCTTAGCAAGACCAATGGGCTGATCAAACGTTATTCTGGGAATGTTACCAGGTAACTTAGGATTGTTTTGAAATCACAACCATAATTTAATCTTTTCACAAATTCTCATATAATTAATCTTAAAACTTCCTGAATCTACAGACTTTATTTGCTTGTAGCAGTTGAAGGTATATTGGTCAGGTTTCCGTGGCACAAGAGTCTAGCATAGAAAGAGGTCTCTGCACATTAGCAATGTTGCATAGTTTCAAGGAATCATCTGTCAGTGCTTCAGCATCTGTTGCCTGAATATGACTTTAACTGTCAATTTTAGTCAAGTATGTCAAGCAGTACATATATATTTGCATAGGGGAAATTTTGGACAAGAATCACAAATTATGATTATTGTTCAGTACCAGAGTAGCATGATGTTGGAGTTAAGGTCTGTGCATTAACATGAAAGAGAAAGTAAGTACGTTTTTTGCTATGTGTTAGCCTCTTCTCCATCAGTTTCTCTGCAGAAGCAGGTTAGATGAGAAGCAATTTGGGTTCACAAGCTTTGAGCTAGTGCAGCCAAGTTTGTAGTTTGTGAAACAAAGCCTGTAGGAGAAGTATCCCAGAACAAGCCAGTCAGGTGTCCTCAAAATATTCAATTCTTAAAGGTCAGGTGGATTTCTGACCCTGATCAACATCATCCTGGGGCTTCAGTCATTGTTTCTGCTTACATGAGTAAGCTCCATGGCAGAATCCAGGGTCTTTCACATATTCTTCATTTGCAAACTGGGCATTGGAAATACATCCCAACAATTACTTCCTTACTCTGCACAGGTTAAGTTGTGCACAAAATGTAATGGCTTAATTTTAACTAAGAAAAAAGGAAAATTGGTGTTCCTTTTTGAACAAGTTTTTGTTTGGATTCAAGATATATCTTTCCTGCAGTATCAGTTCCTCTCAAGCTCCATCAAAAGTTCTTTGTCTTGTATTTTGGGCAATGACTGCATGCCTTGAAGTGACAGTTTCTAGCATTGTATGCCCACTGTTGTAGGGATTTATTTTTTAGAATAGCAAGAATGTGCAGATGAGCAAATCACGAGTCCCTAAAGTTCTGAAAGGTACTAAAATGACACTGGTTTTTAATTTGCTTACACAAAAGCTAAATGCAACCGCAGAGCAAGTGTTCCCATTTGCTGTCTTGCTGTAAGATCAGTTTCCTAGAAGAGACTTTTATCATTTTTTGACCATTTACAGTTCTTGCAGTCTGTCTTACACTACAAAGTAAGCTGCTGATCATAGTGATGTATTTTGGGTCATTTGACAGAGTTCTAGTAAGGGCTCTAGTGAGACCATACCAGATGCTGGCAAACCCTGACCAGCTGATGCTGACCTGTGGTGTGGAATTCTGGCACTAAAGTGGTCAATGGGGATATTGCCATTGATTTGATTCGGGTCAGAATTTCACCTTGGGTTTCTTCCTGCCCAGGACATCCTGGAATTTGAGAGTTGCAGATCAAACGTAACAGATTGCAGTAGCAGCCATGCAGTAACCTTTGCCACATTATCCTGCCAAGAGAATGGATCCATCTTAAAATACCCACAAAATTTACAGAAGCAAGGTAATTCATTTCCCTGACACAGCTCATTCTTAGTCATTGCTAAGTAAGTGCAGTCAAGCTGTGCCAGTAATGTCATTATAGCAAAGACTGCGTGCTAGAGACAGGACTAATGTTGTCAAAGTCATTTTACACCAAAGCTCAGTTGGTCTTTTCCACTCTTCTTTACCAATCAAGAAATGTCTTGTATTCTTCATACATCTAAATTGGAGAGCAAAAAATAAGGGCAGACAAGACAGCTTAACTATTAGTGCTCGCGAAGTGGAACACCCATAGTGTTTTGCTTTGTCACTTAAATATTGCAGGACACAAAAACAAAGAAGCAATCATAAATAATAGTTATTGCAGTCATAGTCTATGAATTTACTGTCAAGTGGATGCCTTCATGTAAGAAAATTACCCCTGCAGTTTATTATTCCCAAAGGCTGAATTTGCAAAGGGCTTTTAAGAACAAAATGCAGAGATAAAGCAAGGCAAGTATGAAGCCAGTAGCTAAGCCGAGGCAGGCAGCAGAATGTGTTCCAAGAACGGTGATGGAAAAAGAGTTTCTTTGCTTTGGTTTCCTAGCTCCAGTGGAGGTAGGCATCTCACAAGAGAAAATCTTTCTTTTTCTCTCAGTAAATAAGGGGAAAATCAACTGCAATACCTGCTACTTGGTTACCGCCGTCAGCTGTGAAATCTGGTTTCATGCTCTCCCTTCTCTTTGCATGCCTACTTTGGAGCTTGGACTGAAAATGAGGATTCTGTCCCAGCCATTAGTACTTGCTGGAGATTTCTCAAAAGTCCTCTTGACATACTTGATTCAGTGCAAATAACACATTGAAGCAGGACCTTGTAACAGTCTCTGGAATCTCATTCATTTCCAAAAGTCTCCACCGTTTGTCTTTTGAGTGAAGTGTTTTAGAGAACATTAATGAGATGAATAGATGTTTCAAGTGACATGGACACAAAAAGCCTGATTGAAATTTTTCAGTGTTTGGATATGGAGGCTTTGCATAGTTTGATGCATTCAGGAGCTGGAGTGTCCTGTCATGGAGGGATTTTTAGTCCTGGTTTGAAGAAGTTTGGAGTACACTCACATGCTGAGCCACAAGTTTTACATTTGGGTTTAATGGCCCTTGATGGATTTTTGTTCTGTCAATTTGTAGTAAGTGCTTTTTGAATCTCTCACAGCTTTTGGAATCCAGAACAACTTGTGGCAGCAAGCTGCATGATTCCATATTTTGCCCTATAGGAAAATTAATCTCGTGTGTGTGTGTGTGTGTATTAAACCTGCTACCTAATACGTCAGCTTCTCATGTTATTTTAATAAGTTAACGATACTTAACCTTTTTCAATGCTCATGACTTTTTGTATGCCTTCATTTTAACTACTCTCTAATTGTGAGGCTGAAGAACCCTAGACTGTGCTGGAGAGGGACTCTTCATCAGGATCTGTAGCTATAGGACAAGTGGTGATGGATTCAAACTGAAGCAGGGGAAGTTCAGGTTGGAGATAAAGAAGAAGTTCTTTAATGTGAGGGTGGTGACGCACTAGCACAGGTTGCCAAAAGAAGTGATAAATGCTCTGTCCCCATCACTGTCCTGGCCACTGCATTGGCCTTTGCAGTTTTGCCATCTTCTGAGACGTGGGCACAGGGTGAAATTTAGGACAAAACTGGATATGATGTTACTGATACGAGTGCCCTCTTTATTTATGTACTGAGAAAAGAGAATTTTCTGTCTTGTCTGTTTCTTTCCCACTAGCTGCTAACAATTACATTGCTTTTGTGTGACCACTACAAGCTGCTGTTTTCAGAGGATTGTTTATTACTGTTTCAAGGTGGTTTGGAGTTTTCTTGTTACATGGGGTAACATGAACTGTCTGTAGCTGTGGCTGCTATCTCAGTTTGAGCAAAACATAGTAGCTTCTTTCTAAAGCTTAAGTGAACAAGGAAGACAGCTCTCTTTCAAGTCTCAGCAAGGTTATTAACCATTGTAGTATCTTCAAACAAAAAGTATCTTTATAAATTTGCCTTAGTAACGTCTTTAGGCCATACACATGCATACTCTCAGTACATATGCTGCTGAGTTTCAGCCTTCTTTGTTCTTGCAGTGAAAAACTGCACATCAGGAGTGTTTCAGGTTTGAAGTCTGTTCTCTGTTCAGGCTGGTTTTGGAGACAAACTTTTAGTTTCATCCCATTTTAGCAGGAACTGCAATCTCTCCATCAGTGTGAGGTGACATACCATGTGTGAAATAGGAATTCCTTCAGTTCTCAAAACAGCATGACTGCACTTGGATCTTCCTTAAATTTCACCTTGAAAATTATGTCATCTTTAGGAAAGACCGTGCTTTGGGAAGGTGAGAGAGAGTAGGCACTTGGTTCCCATTGACTGGCTGCATACAGGCCTGGAAGCAAATACTCAGGAGCCATCTGTGCTGAAGCAGCCGCTCTGTCATGTTTCACTGGGCATTGCATGGTAGACCTGAAATTTGGTTTTGCAAATGAGAGAATCACACTTTTTTACAGCTTCTGCTATGACTTCCTAAGGACCACACCATTTTCATTCTCAGCAAGAGAACTCCTGATGGTTTGAAGTTCTTATCACACTTGGATATGAAATTAGGCTTATAGCCAAAAATGTGTTACCTTCTTTTGACACGTGAAATCCTGTTGCGCTGGACAGAAAGCCACATACCAGCAGGTGACAGAGACACTTCAGAATTCAGTGAAATGCAAGCTCAGATTTATCTGTGTTTGCTGTTACGTTTCCTAGGAGTTTCTGGACCTTTCTTAGGCATAAGCCTGTGTAGTTATTTCAGTAAAATGCATTGATAAACTTGCTTGCACTGAGATTTACTCCATTTGCAAACCAGTCCTAAGTGGGAAAGCTGGTCACCTAGCTTCAGTTCATGAGTTTCTTTAATTTGGTACTAGCCACAGTCTCCATAATCCCGTGAAGGGTTTCACTGCATTGAATACTAGGTTCTGAGAAGAGCAAACAGTTCCAGAATGGGTAGAGCTAACCAGCTATGTATTTCTTTCCTAGTCATTCCCATCCTCTTTGAAATGTTGTGGCCTTTGGCTTTCCTTTGGTTTGTTTTGGTTTGTTTTGCAGGGGAGTTGGCTTCTTACCGCAGGGGACTGATACCTATCATTTTCTATTCTTTATTGATTTCTGGCCTAGCTTAGTAGAGGAAAAAGGTGTAGAGGTTGACTAGGCTGCTCAGTGCAGTATGGTGAAGAAAAATCTTTGAATGAGGAAAAAATCTAGCTTCACAATAGGAACACTACAGTAACAAAAGCACATGCTTTACTGAAGGTCTAGTGCCATCACCTGTTCACAACATTATGCTATTCCTGCCTGGATGTGCTGAAATCCTAAATTGAGCTGCAGTGTCACATGGTCACTAATGTGAGAAGGTATAAACTCCTCATACTAATGTGAGGAGGTATAACCTGCTTTTAATACTGTGGACATATGTCCTTTTTGCTTCACCACTGGCCAGACCAGTTAAGCTCCATTGAGGGACATGGCCAAATGGTGCAGGTCCATAGCAAGTGCAATTACCCTGTTATGTTGACACAAGACCTGGCTTCTGCACAGCAGTGCATTATGCCATATGAGATTATCAGCCTAATCAGACATGTTATTTCATGATGTTGCACGATGCACGCATACCTTTTAGGCTTACACTAAGTCTGCAATAGGTGGACTGCCCTAGAGTAGGGATGTCTATAGATGCGTGCCAGCTACTTTGTTAAAAATCTAATGGTTACAAGTTTGCCATGACTGATGCTTTTTCAGTTTTAAAATGATCAGATATTTTAAATGGTTCTTTTAATTTCACGGAATTTCTGTGGTTTCTGATACTGAGAAGAAACACACAGAAACAAAGTTCCTTACTATTGTGTTCCAAGAGTGTAAAGAATCAAGTCCTTGAAGAGCACACCTTCCCTGATATACCAAACATCTAGACAGATTGCTTGGCACTGATGCCTTCTGACATAGAACAGTCCTCATCTTTGCTAGTGAGCTGTCTTAGCCTTCAAATCAGGAAGGCTGCTTGTAAACAAGTGTATTGTTGGTGGCATCTGGACTGTCAAAGCCTGTTAGTAATTGTTTGGTTCAAGTGCTAGCTGGAATGGTCTAGATGATGATACTATACTACCAAGAAATGTTCTTGGGCAATGCTTGGAGTTAGTAGTGCAGATGTATTTTCACTGTGTCTCAGCAGTGCACATTTTTCTTGCTACTGTTCTGATGTGTGACAACTGTTCTGAGGTGTGACAGCTAGAGCCTTATGAACCTATAAGTCAGGTTATACAGTACTTCAACTGCCTTCTGTTTATATGGGAATAAGTCAGGAGTAGCTCCTTCCCAGGAGGAAGGCTATGAGTGAAACTCCAGAGTTTCAATTTTGGTAAATGTCCCCGTCTTGGGAGGTGTTTTGTTACCACACAGTCAGTACTACATCTTTGACCATCCGTTCTTTTAATTTGGGAACACTAAACTGGTGATAGAATCTTGGAATTAATTCTTTTATTCACATGAGTAGAACTATAGTTTTACAAGGAAGTGGAGATTTTGCTGGGGAAGTAAAACAACCCAAAAGGTTTGAAGTAAAAATGCAGTGAGCATGATAGCAATTGAGATTAAACAGTCACGGTTTTAAACACATTTGAAAACCTGACTCCGTACGGACATGTGTTCCTTTATGCTCTGCGAGTTCTAAAGACTCCAGAATGAGAGAGACTGAGATGAAGTGTTCTCCCTAGAAGTTATTATGACAGCAGAGCCAGTTTAATTGCAACAGCCAATGTACAATCCCATTCCCTTTTCCTCTATAGAAATGAAACAGTCAGTCAATCAGCTAGGGCCAAGTTCAATCTAGGCTTTCTCTGATGTGTGATCTGTACAGTTAGGCCCTTTAGATAATTGTAGCAGGCAGCCAATTCATCTTAAAGCACTGGGTGTAAGAGGAAAAATAGGCTCTAAATGTCCATCTGGGTTTTGGAAAATAGACATTTCAAGATGTGCCACATCAGTATGTGATTTAAGTAGGTCATGGATGTCAGTCCTCAGAGTGGTTCAGTTCCAGATGTGATCACCTCAGTATAATGAAAAGCTTTTTAAAAATAACCATGAGTCTCTAACAGTGAGTCTGTCAGCTCCTTTTCAGTAGGTGTCTGGTTTTTGGGTTCATTGTTAGGCACTTGTTTCTGTGCAGTGGAAACCAGAAGGGAGAAGGAATTCACCTGCAGAATGGTCTCACAATAACAAGCTGTTGTGTACACTAGTGCATAGGCTTACGCTGTGGAACTTGTCCAAACTCTTACCTGCTCATAGTTTTAAATCTGGACTCAGTAGACAATTTTTGCTTTAGGAAGAGGTTACTTTATTTTATTTGTGCTTATTTCAGTTTTTAAGCATTGTCCCGTTCTGTTAAATCATGTTTGGGAAATGTTGAATACCTGCTAAATCATTTAATGTGCATGTAGCTCATCGTCATACCTAGATACAGATAGTTTGCTAATTTACCTTCAGAAACAGTTTGATGTGTTTTGTGCCAAAAAAAATCCAACCCTCCCAAAAAATACAAAAACCCAGCTACTAAAACCAATTCAGTGAGAGTTTTATACTCCAGAGTAGTTTTTGTTTATCCATGCTGCATAGGCATATCTATTAACTTACTTTTAATGTGATGATTTTTTTAATCCAGTTTCTTTTCCTGACCTTAATTCTCTTGAAGGAGAGTAGTAGTAACATAATGGTTTCAAACTTTAGATACTACATGTCAAAGTGGAGTAGCCAGATTTTGGTGAGAAAGAATAAAAGACACTTCATTCCTTACTATAAACATCAAAACTCAGCACAAGATTTATTTTTAAGGTAGTTCCTGCCAGTTGTTGATACCATTCCCACAGTTGCTATATGGAACTGTAGCAGCCCATTGGCAAAACCCAACTGTTGTTGATACTATTGCTGTACTATTACCTTTGTCATTGACTAAAGAGGAATTAAAAACCCTAATGATGTTTTCCTTGGTTGCTTTCCTTCACAAATAAAATTACTCCCTTCAGCAAGGAGTAGTTTTACAAGGCTGCTTCCAACATGCTAAGTATTAATAATGAAATTAAATTATTAAATATCCATTATGGAAAAACAACATAAATGTTTCATAGCCATATTTGTGATATAGCATTTGCAGGTGCAATTTCAGTAACTAATGAATGCAATTATAACCTGGACATTAAGGTAATTTAAATGTGAAGATAATTGGGTAATTGTTTCTTCTAGTAAATTAATATTAACAGAAAAGTCTTGCAGAGGAGGAAGAATGGATCTTTGAAACTTTTGATGTCCTTGCAAGTGATAATTCTCTACAAGTGAAACAGTATCATCACTGTTGCTTTTGATCAATCAAAACAATTATGTTTTGATGTAACTTGCATGCCTTCCATGTACTGAAGAGTGAGAAAGGTACCAGGATGAGCTAAACACAAGGTTTATAATGACAGCTTGATTTCCTATCCAGATTCTGTTTGTGTTTCTTAACATAGGGATATTTAAACTCTCCGAGATGTTTAGAGGGATGTTTCTGGTGACTCTGTTATTCAAGGGATTGCTTTGAGATTTTTTTCTTATTTTAGGATATTATTTTCAGTTGCTAGAGAAAATAGCTCTGGACCCTTTTGAGAGAGTGTTTTATTCGGTCCTGCTTCTTGATTGAAAATTGTCATACTTAACTGATGTCAAAACCAGGAACTGAACATACGTTTGTCTTGGTTTCTTTCCCTTTCAACTCAAAGAGATGTTTTAATATTACAGCAGTGATTTTTTTCAAATTTAGAAAAAAGAAACTTGGTTAAAAATACAGCAAGGAGAGCCAATGGCTGATTCTGTTCTGGCTAGCAATATTAGTGGGGAAGTAAGCTGACTTAAAGTAATTTTTGGTCTTAGTATGATATAGATGTTTGTGACCAGGAGAAAAAACATGCAGCAAATCAAGTTTTCATACATTACCTTTAACCAGTAGTGCTAGTTTACTTTCTTTGGCTTCTAACAGCCAATGTGTTTGAGTTGGTAGAATTAGGGAGAAGCAGATCGTAGAATCATAGAATGGTTTGGGTTGGAAGGGACCTTAAAGCTCACCCAGGTCCAACCCCCTGCTATGGACAGGCACACCTTCCACTAGAGCAGGTTGCTCCAAGCCCCGTCCAACTGGCCTTGAACATTGCCAGGGATGGGGCAGCCACAGCTTCTCTGGGCAACCTGTGCCAGTGCCTCAGCACCCTCACAGTAAAGAACTTCTTCCTTATATCTAACCTGAACTTCCCCTGTTTCAGTTTGAATCCATCACCCAATGTCTTATTGCTACAGTCCCTGATGAAGAGTCCCTCTCCAGTATCCTTGCAGCCCTCTTCAGATACTGGAGGCTGCTCTGAGGTCTCCATTCAGATTCTCTTCTTCAGGCTTCAGTAATGTCAGCAAGTATTGTATTTGCCAATAAATATGTGGGGGTTTTGAGCTGGGTTTTTCTTTTTGTTCTTTGGGTGATGGGGGTTTTTTTGTGGGATTTTTGGGGTTTTTTTGGGTTTTGGGGTTTTTTTCTTTTTTAATCCTATTGGGTACAAGTTGACAGGAGGTTCCCCCTGTTAATTCCATTCCCATTTGTGAATCTCGAGTCCCCAGGTCTATCATGGAAGAAAAGAAGAGGTAGGGGACAACTGGGTTCAGGCTGCTGGAAACAGTGTGTGCTGTATTCTGTAGGGGTAAATGTTACCTAACAACTAAGAATATGTGGAGTTTCACTGATGTTATGGCACAATCACAGCAGGCATATTTTTCTATACTTAAGGTATGTTGCAAAGTTAATTGTGCCCCAGTTGACATCTGGATTGTAGAGGTTTTCTAGCTGGCAAAACAGTGGAGGTAAGATTAAAAGCCATCTTGTCTACAGTGTTCCTGCCACAGTACACATATCCCCTTGCTAGGCTTTTGAACATATTCTCCATCCTTTACCAAAACTGAAAGTTTTTTCTTTGAGTTTAATCTGCTTCCAGAGGTATTGCATCTTCTCTGTGTTTCAGTGTTCATTTGTTAATGCTGTACACTGCAGGTAAAGTAGAAATGCTTTCATTTAAAGTTAAATTACTGGAAATGTATTGCCCATGGTTTAAAGTGCTGCATCCTGGATTGCATATTGCTTTTGCAAAAACTGGGCATATTAATAACAATGATGACATCTAAGAAACTTTGTCACTGATTTGAATGAGGAGTTGAACAAAATACCATCCCAAGCTTCTTCTATCCTATGTTGTTCAGTGATTCATTTCTCTGAAAATCCAACGCAGTGCTACCCAAAAATGCACTTCTTGCTATGCAGCCAGTCACTGACTCTTGCTTAGCGAGGATTTTGATGATCAAGGTCTTGATACTATGCCAGGTAAAATCAGAATTTCAAGGACATAATAAGTAAAAAATAGCAAGAAATAAAGGAATTAATCACTATTAAAAATAGAATTTAGAAAGAACCTTGAAGGGCACATCTTAGGAATGGATAGATGCTTTGAATAATTTATAATCTCTCAAACACTAAACGAGAGCAGTCTTGAGCACTGTCTTGTTTGTGCTTTGAATGTGATTTTACAACTGCCAACAGGTTACTATTTTTTTTCACATTTACATTTATTCAAGGGGCTGTACTCAGACGCTGCTATACTACTGTAATAATGGTAAATCTCAAGATACCTGAGACTGTCCAGAGAAGAGAAAGTGTGTTGGTGAGTGATTCACTGTGCTTCCAAGACACATCTACAAAAAGCATTTGTTCTGAGTCAGTAGGAGCAAAGAAGTTGAAGGTTCATTTGATCTGCCATTGAGTTTTCCACTTGTTACTGAGTTCACATTCCTGCCTACGTGAGCACAGACTATCAATCAAAACTCTGTGGAAGTTAAAGGAGACAAAGCAGTCTACAGCTGTAAGGACTGCTTTCCTCACTTATGACACAGTTCGTGGATCAATGGACTACCTGATCAGTAGATTATCTCATTTTACTAAGTGGCAGAGCATTGAGCGTTTACTGAATGAACCTTAGATCACTGACAGAGCACAAAGGCAGGGATCTTTGCAGGAAAAGATAAAATCATTGGTACAGAGCATTTCTCAGACACGTCCTGAAGATAAGCTGTGAGAAATGAGGGGACAGTAAATCTCCTCTTCAGTGTTTGTCAGAAGGTTGTACTTTGTCCCTCCATCTCTGTTCTCTAAGAGGAGAGGAAGTAACAAGCATGATGTAGGATTCGTGGTTTAAGAAGAAGGTAAGGATTTCATGAACCCATAGCACCTGATGATCCAGATTAAGCATTTTAAAGTCATTGTTATACTTACAGGTTAATGCCTTCTAAAGCAAAGAGCAAATAGAGCATGAAAAGTCATTCAGAGCTACAGGTTCTGGAGCGTTCTTTTTCACTACATCCTATTGGAAATGTTGTTTGGTTACTTGTGGTTTCTTACCAAAAGAAAGCTCTAACTCGAGGAAGTTTATCTCTGTGGGTAGATCTCCTGAAGAGCAAAGGAAATTTTAATGCTGCAGTCCTGGTTGACTTCTGGTTTATCTTGAGAGTTGAAGCAAAACTAGAGCTTTTATAAGCAACTATAAACAGTAAGTCTGAGATGTCATGTGCATGCATGTGAAATAATCTGTGCATCACTGTTGAGAAGTGTTAAGCACTTACCTGAAGGAGGACGTTTAGGAAGTATTTGTACTGCCATAATTTTTCTGTTTCTTTAATTTGGTAGCAAAATAAGTTCTAACTATTCCTATGTTAGTTCAAGGAATATGGAGCATGCTCTGTGTCCTGTGAGAATATCTCATAGAAAAGCCTTTACTAAAATTAAATGTTATGGAATGGATGAAAGTAAAGCTTCACTTCTGTAAACATTTGCTTAACTTTTAAGTCCTATAAGTAAGCACTTCCAAGTAAGTATATGCTTTAACACCTGATCTAAAAGTAGGTTGCACGCACCAAGTCCTGACATCTTAATGTAGACAAAAGCAAAACAATGTAGATAGCTAAGTATGTTTTGAAGACTAATGCATAACAGCTTTTAGTTAACCAAATACTCTATACAATCATTTAAAATTAGGCAGTGGGAAAAAAAAGCATAGTCAGAATAGTAGAAAATAATTATTTCTTTGCATGGAGTTCCATTAAAGAGGTTAAGGCCAGATTATCCCCCTTCACCATGGCATAAATCACAGGGGTTTTGTAGAAGTCGTACTGGTAATACAGTGTTGTGACACCTGGATGCCAGGTGCCCACCAAAGCCATTATATCACTCACTATATTCTCACTCCTCTCTCTGGCTGCTGTTCTGCAGGGGTTTTTTTCCACTTCTTGAATAGGTTATCCCAGAGATTCTGTCACGGTTGCTGAT
>JANHGB010022658.1:0-22259 GCA_026283785.1 Coracopsis vasa
AGAAAGAATCGTGTCTCGCCTATACCACCCAAGGAGACCTTTCGCTGTGCTTTTTGCAACCGGATTTGGCTATCCCACATTGGCCTTTTTAGTCATCAGCGCGCTTGTAGTATGATGAGTATATCATTTAACACTCTAATTCAAATTGATGACAGATCAGATAATTGATATATTAAGTAAAAAAGATGTTTACTTCTGCTACGACAGCAACTCAGAGCATCTTTCTGTACACTTTGGGATCTATAGTTCTTAAGCACTCTAAATTATAAGAAAGTATTTTAGAAATCAGGAGCAGAATTTAGATTTATTGAGGGATTGTGAGAACCTTAGGAGCATGTTTATACTTTGGATATGTCTGAAAGGAAAAAATACAGTTTTCGAGTGGGCATCAGAAAGTGCTTTCCTGAAAGCCTTCATTGATACCTAGACCACAAATATTCATATCTCTTCTTCCTCTTCCTTTCTCAGAAACCATTATTATTTCATATTGTCAGTTTACATTTGGACTAGATTTCATATATGCTGATCTTAATCCGCTTAATGACTTTACCAAAGTTGTTCTAGATTATTGGTCATGTAAGTGACCGCAGACTGTACACTAGGGGCTTTGATACACCAAATGCAATAGCTGATAAAGTACTTGTGGCTCTTAGGTATAAACTAGCTGTATTATACCTTATGTCTATATAAGGCATCAATGAAGGTGCAACATGTGTAATCATTGCACAATCTTTTACAGGCCTTCTTTGCTTGATAAGAAATTTTCAGGAATAACACACCTAACAACCAAACCTTACATGAAATTCTGAGCATTTAGAGTGAAGTGTGATCAGCTCTAAATTCCCATCGCTTTCCTTCTCCACTGTTTTGAAGTTCCTACAAGCACACACTTCTGTTTGTGCTCTATTTTTTCTGCCTCGATGGGACAGGTGACACAGTGGGACTATTTCCTTGAGTTGTCTTTAAAAATACATTAGAGATGTATTGAATCCAGAATTTTCCGGTTAAACTGTGGGTTACACAAAAAAGCTACAGTTTGGGTCCCCTAAGAAATACATTTTTCAAGTTCCATATCCCTTTCAGAAATGCTGCAAGGTTTACTTATTTAGTGATTATAAACTGCTCAGGGTTTTGAGATGAAGAGTTCCATATAATTGCTTGAATACGCCATTGTGTTTATTGATGATAACTATGTTCTCCCTCTGTCTTATGGGAGAGGAAACATAAACCCATGATTTCAAACTCAAATTTCTGACTATGAAGATGGGGAATTTCTCTGCTCCTTTTTAATTTCCTCCTATTTAACTTTGAATTTAAAAATTTATTTTTATTCACTAAGGGTATATGAACGATTTGATTATTGGTAGCTCACATGCAATAGCTTTTCTTTAATCATCTGAGCTGTCTGCCCATAGTGGAAGTGAAAACCCCAAAGCCAGCTGTCAGGAGTGCAACAGGTATCACACTTTACAACAGAGGTTGAAAATGCAGAAAGACATGTCTCCATCACAAGTCTGTAAATTATAGCCACACTCCAGCATTTCAGCCGAACTAAGTTCAGGGGTGCATCCACATAAGAAGCAAATGAGTTGAAGCTGGTTTTTATAACCTGGAGATCATAGTTCACTTATATCTAAGGAAAGTTAAATTTTGTTCATCACTGTGGCAGATTGACCCTGGCTGGACATCAAGTCACAGCCTCCTTTGGGCATCTCCCTGCTCCGTCATAGACCTCCATGGACTGCAGGGGCACAGTCTGCCTCACTGTGGTCTGCACCATGGGCTGCAGGGGAATCTCTGCTCTGGTGCCTGGAGCAGTTCCTCTCCTCCTGCTGCACTGACCTTGGTACCTGCAGAGATGCTTCTCTCACATATTCTCACTCCTCTTTCTGGCTGCTGTTGTTCCTGTGCAGTAATTTATTCCCCTTCTTAAACACATTACCTCAGAGGCACTGCCGCCATCACTGATAAGTTTGGCCTTGGCCAGCTGTGGGTCTGTTCTGTGGCCAGCTGACATTGGCTCCATTGGACATGTGGGGAGCTTCTGGTAGCTTCTCACAGAAGCCACCCCTGTAGCCCCACCACAACCAGCAGCTTGTCATGTAAACCCAATGCAATCACAAGAAAACCCAGAAGACACTGAATGTTTTTAGATCAATCTGTTTTAAAAACCAATTTTGATCATATTTTGAAGTACCTTTTCTGCCTATGAATGAACCTTAACCTTCTTTTTAAGATGGTTAATTTTCTTAGCATGAAGTAAAAATTCACATTAAAAGTGCATTCTTTTTTCAAAGTTTTAGTACAATGAACTAGTTACCTAATCTGCTTATTGGAGGATATTGTGGATAATAATATTTATGTGGGTTTGAAATGACTAGTCAAATTCATGAAAAAATCCACTGAGGACTATTAAACATAAAGACACTGTCTTTGCTCCAATATGAGCTGCAAATTGTTGGAAACTGGGAGAATATCCGCATGTAGCTTACCTAATCTTACACTTTTTCCTAAGTAATTCATTTTAGGTGCTGTCAGAGACAGGCTGCTGGGTGACAGGGATCATCTACAGCCTGGATGTAGCTGTTCTTCTGGCCTTATGGTTATTCCAGACAGGGTTTGTACAGCCACTTTCCTTGCGACGGGGGAGAAATGCTCAGGTCCAGTGCTCGGCATTATTTAGAAGGTCTGTTCCAACAAATTTTTCAGCACATTTAAGGTACCTGAACTGCTTGTCCCTAGTTTAACCCAAACACAAGTCCTAAAACAGCACCTCACTCTTCACTATTTGCTTAAGGGGAATATGAGGTCAGCTTAATTTGCTGGGTTCCACCTTGGATAACGCTGTGCAAGCATGGTCTGTGAAGTACTGCACCATAGGTAGAAGTGGATTTAAAATAACAATATTTCATTGTTAGTTCCCAGAGGAGATACACTTGAAGTGCGGAAGAAGGGAATTTAAAATCAATGTGCCATTTAATTGCTTTTATTTCCTCAAACAACTGACAATGAAAAAGCCATTTTATTTTAAATGTGGGTTTTGGTGAACCATATCCTCAGACAGAAAGAAAGAAAAATCATAGGCCTTTAATTTTCTGTCCCTCTGGCTTTGTATTGCTCTGGGACTACTAAGTCTTGTATCATCCAAATTATCTAAGGGACTGTATGAAACGTAACCCCCTTAAGTAACTGTAAATCAAAGCTGTCCTATAATTTACAGTACATTTATTTTTAAAAATCATGTTTATATAGCATCTTTCAACCCAAATGAGCTCATAGTGTTTTATAAACTGAATTCCCTTCCATCAGCATCAAGATTCGGCTACCTCTGAGAGGTTAAGAAGCTGGCAAAACAGCAACTTCAACTATCACAGGTACAAACTAACATATTGGCAAAGACTGTTGAGACAAATTCCTTTATGAGAGAAACTGTCACATAATTTTCACCCACTGAGAATGTTGGGTTTTCAATATCTTGGCTCTACGAGTCTCTTCTGGTCTAGTGTGAGACATCCCTGCGCATGGCAGGGGGATTGGAACTTGATGACCTCAGGGTCCTTTCCAACCCTAACCGTTCTATGATTCTGTGGTTATAACATATAATTTATCTTATTTCTCTACGGCAAATAAAGTGATGAACAGAATCTCCTTACATGCAAGTGAATTTGCCAAACCATGTCATGACCTAGTGGCAAAAGAGAGTCTTGGAGAAATGTTGCTCTATCAAAACCTATTCCTTCCAACAAGGAGGAATTACTCTCTGGCACTTGTGATGTGCACAAAAGAAACCCAAGATGAACGTGAGAGAAAGCCTTGTTCTAGGAGCAAGTACATGCCAGTAGCAGTATACTCCAGTCATGTGCGTCTCCTACTGCTTCATCCCAGTGGATCTTTCTGAGCTTCCCTATTTGAGAAGTGCCCTGTGCACATGCAGAAGCTGAAATCCATGTCTCATCCTTGTTTTTTCTCTCCACTTTAGGCTAAACAGAGGTAAGTGGAAGAACACACATACCAAAACTGCCCCTTTTTATAACATCAATTAAGTGACATAATTATGTATAGAAACCAAGCAATTACAATGCTTACACTAAAGAAAAAGGGGTCGACATGTCAAGCAGTTTATTCATCTTATCCTTTGAGATGAAAAAATTGAATGGTTTTAAAGAATAAAATGTGATTGAAATGAGATCAAACTTGAGTTTACCAGATCTGAAGAGTCACGTGTTTCTACTTATTTAGATACCCTTAGTCGGCAACACTGATTTATATAAGCTGTACCACAGAAGGCATATTTGAAATTAGAGCTTTCCAATATTTTTTTAAAAATTATTCCATCAGATGTTTGCCTTGCTAAATCCAGCATTTTTCAAGTATAATAGAACAAATAATTTTTCATCTATCGGTGTTGAAGAAAAGTAATTCATTGTCTGATATTTGTCATGCAATATTTGTTGTGCTCATGTTTAAAACATTTCAGTCTCCCTAATGGGAGCAGAAACAAACTATCAGATCTAGAGGAGCACATAATGCATAGTAATTAGTGGAAATACAATGTATAAATAACTCATAGACATAACTTGCATGAAATGTGTAGCAAATGCAGTAACAGAAATCAGTGCATTTTCTCGTTTTAACAATTTATCAATCCTTAAAGATGCCAAAATATTGCATATAAAATGGACTGCTGGAAAGGTGTTTGGCCCAAAACCTTTGTGGAGATATAATTTCAAATGTTGTCTATATGATTGTAGGAAAGTTTCTGAGAAAGTGTAACATAGTGCAACCCCATTCCTTGAATGGAAATAATTATGCATTCTCTGGGTTTTGATCTAGCTTCCATGCATACACACCTGCACTCCAATCAAGTAAAATTAATTTCTGTGCCCTGAAACTGATAGGGGCTTGTGTCAATTTAAGAAAGGGTTTATAGCATGCAGAACTGTTGAAAAGTTGCTTTATGAAGAGGCCATTACCATATTAAGAGATATTCAGCACTACAGCCGAGAGATGACTTTCAAAATTTTTCTTAAACTGGAACATCAGCTAACGGAGACTTTCAAATTAAACCTTGTTTTGCTTGGTGTTGAGCCATATAAGCTTGCTCAGCATTTCTCAGATGAGATTGGAGGACTCTGGATGTGACTCTCCCCGAAGGCCTTTGGGTGACAGATGTTTGTACATTCTATTGAATCCTCAGGGTCTTCTCCAGGTTGGCTCTTATGACTTCTGCATCTCCCATATCATCTTGACAGCTTCAGTAATTACCTTCCTGAATCCAGCCTTTGGGGACTGATGATGAGCACTGCCTGTAATGCCTGCAATGCCTGCAGAGGCTGTGGCAGCTTGCCTTCTCCAAAGTTATTTGTAAGTCCTCTGTCTCAGCACTACAGCTTCTCAGGTTGAAGTAAAATTTTAAGAGAGGAACAAAAGTGCTGCTCCTCATCCTGCACAGAGAATGGTACCTTGCTGACTCATAAACTTTCAGGTCACTGTCTGCAAACAACTAAGGCTGCTTACTATTGCAAACAATGTCCACTTACTATTTTAAACAACCTGCACACATATGCCTTACAGCATCTCTCTTGCCTTGTACTGTGGGTTCGTTCTGCCTTTCAGAATAACTGAAAATAAAATAACAAAGTTCAAATACTTCCACATTTCAAACCACCATGAATTTATACAATGTTTTAGTTTGGCTGATATAACAACTCACATTTCACTTTTTCTCAGCACTTACATTCTTTTTCAGGCAATTTTCTTCTAATACTCTTAGCACGTAACTGTGCTTCCTCCTCGAGATGGTTCAATTTTCTAAGAACACATACTTTAAAAAAAAATGTTATCCAGAGATTAACTCATTGTGGTTGAGATTTCTGTGTCATCTGTAGTTGTGCACTTGCTCACATTACTTAAGGTTTATTTTTTATCTGAGCTCTCACCCATATTTTCAATCTGTTGTTTATCACTTCTGTTGTTTATTCTGCGTGTCTTTTACCTGATTTTTTTTTCTATTGATTTTCTAAATCACAGCACTCTTGAATTCTACTCTTGCTTTCTGTCAGGTGTTTGTTTGAACAAACTCTGTACACTCTGTGAATAATATTTCTTTCAATCTAGCACCATTTTTCATACCTTTGAGAACATTTTTAAATGTGGATCTTGTGATTGAATGTATGAGCACAGAAAGCCAATTTTTTCAAACTGAGCATATTGTGAGTATTTTAGGTGAAACACATGAAATGTTTTCCAGCACTTACAATATTGTAAATGAATGCATTTATAATTTAGAGAAGAAAAAACATGTACAGAAAATATGCACAAAAAGAATTAAATTCATGAAGGAATTTAAGTGCAAGTAACACTGGCACAGGTTGCCCAGAGAAGCTGCGGCTGCCTCATCCGTCACAATGTTCAAGGCCAGATTGGACAGGGCCTTGAGCAACCTGGTCTACTGGAAGGTGTCCCTGCCCATGGCAGAGGGGTTGGAACTGGATGATCTTTAAGGTCCTTTCTAACCCAAACCATTCTATGATTCTATGATTCTATAGAATTTTCTTTTGGCATAAGGGGAATTTTCAGACTCTTCTGCATACAGAAATGTAAATATCTTTTTAAAAGCACTTTTCTTCATAAGATCTATCATTTTTATATGAAAGACCTGATATTTTGAAACAGTGGTTCACAGTATTTTTATTTTCTTTCCAGAGTGGCTTAACTTTTATACCTAATTGTTATTCTTCTTTGACTTTTGTTAGGGAGTGGTGCTGAGAATATTGACATCTCTCTTGTTCTACCTCCTCAGTTTTAGTTTCCCTGACTTCTTCCTTTATTTCTGATGTGTTCAATGAATCACTCTCAATGTTAGTGCTCAGCAGGAGAGAGGCTGACTTTGCAAAGTGGGGCAGCAGAGGGCTGATGATATAACCACCAGGAAGCCTTGTGGGCTACTGCTGTCACGGAGCACTCTACTGCCCCGATCAATCCTCCCCATGATGGAAGGATTTGTGTGGAAAGATTTCTTCATTTTATTTTGATTTTTAAGTAGAATTTAGTGTTTGCAGAATATGTCTGATAGAAGAGAAAGGGGCTGAAGTCCAGCCTCTGTGCTGCTGTTTTAATCCTTTGTCTCTCTGTTAAACATGCTGTCCAGTGTGTCAGTTATGACAAGGATGTCTGTATATAAGGAACTGCTTAGAGACCATCAAGAGCATCAAAAATGTGTCAGATGTTACCCAACTAGGGAGATTTGAACCACAGACCTTTAAGAAAGCAGGTTCTCTACCAGAATGCCAACAGACCTCTGTGCATCCAGCTGTGTGTGGCTAATGTCACTAGTTAATATTACTGTGGCCAGATGTGGATAGCAAAAAAAAAATTGATCATAATGACCCTAGGGGGAAAAAAGAAAAAAAAGGGCTAAAATATAACAAAATTCCTGTTCCATACAAACTGGGAGAACAGGGCACTACTTGCACTCTGGTCCATGGTCCTTTTTCAACGTTTAGCAAAATAGTGAAATCTGTACTTTCGACCATTGTTGCATGTGGAACAATATATTTGAGAAAAAAAAGCAAGGAGTCAACACTGCTCTTTTACTGTATCTGTACCTACACAAATAATAATATACTAATGGGGATCCTGAAACATCTAGAAAGGCTGCTTTCTTTGTTGCTTAACATCTTTATGTGTATTTCTTTCTGGCATATGGTGTTAATCTGACAGTTTTTAGAACAGAAAACCTTGCTCATGTTCACAGAATGCATATGGTATCATCTCTGATCTTGGAGAAAACTGTCACCATGTGTTCAATAATCCTCACCTTCTCAAAGACACAGATATTTCAAAGGCAGAGAGTGAAGAAAAGTGAGACGTAACAGAAAATAAGCAAAGTTTTTTTCTTTTTGTCTCATATGTCTTATGCTTTTTCTTGTCCAGTGACTTATAAAGCACCAATTGTGATCTATGCCAGTACAATACAGAGAGGAATTAGCCCCTCACTCTCCAACCTCACTTTCAGACTTCGATCTCACTCCTGAACATAGCATGAACGTACTAACCAAGGCAGTGAGTCTTGCTATGAGGAGACTGGACAAGCATTATGTGTGGTACCAGCCTTCAGTCCTCATAATCTGAGTAGCTCTGGGAACTCAACACAGTACTGTGTTTTCTAATTTCAGCACAACTTGACAGTCACTTTATCCCTGCAGTCCCCTGATCCTCTAGCATTTTGTGATAAGCCTTAAGTCCTGCATAGTACATGAGCTCACTGACAAGATGAGTGAAGAACGAGGAGGATTATTCATTGTTCCCATTAAACGTAAATCCTTTCAACAATAACTTAGCAGGAAAGCAGTGTTACTTCACAGGGAAATTTACTTTGGACAGATTTACTTTAAAAAGCTGCACTTTATTCTGGAACTATGCTAAACAACCGCATTTCCTTCTTTTCTTCTCTCCTTCCCACTGTAAGGACTTTTTTTATTATAAGGAAACCAGTGGTATTAGCTTGGTTTTGCCCAGATTTTGTGTCAGGAGAGGCAACTGGCACACTTGGGAAAATATGTGGATAGCATGGTACTGGCACAGGTCCGATAACTTGTAACCACAGTGTGATGGAATGCTGTCACATGCATAGCCCCCAGGAGGAACAAAACCACATGGCTCATCATGACAAGAACCTTGGTCATTCAATTTAAAGTCAGACTCAGTGGAAATACTTTAAAATCCATTTCCTATTGGTCTTCAAAGCCCCTCAGGTAGGCTGGTAGGAAAAGTGTATAATATCTGAAGGAGATATGATTTCTATCAGAAGCTGGAAAATTGTGTGCATATTAGCTAGAAAGTGAGAGCAGAGTTTTAAGACAGTGATCCTAAAAATCTCTGTAATTCCCTGTCATTAAGTTAGGAAAGAGTGGCTATATATGCTGCACATGGGCTTGTTTTGGTTACAGGTTTTTTCATCATTCTTGCTGACTATTTATAAAGAAGTTGGCTTTTCCCTTTGATGGAAGATAGACTGAGTGATCTAATAGGCTGTTTTCCATTATGACTTTTGATTTCATGAATAACAATTTTTTGGGTCTAAAAATAAGGAGAACATTAAAAGATGCTTAGACAGAAAATTAAAAAAACTTGTACATTGTAATAACTATATATAAAACATAACATTAGAATATTTTCAGAAGAAATTTCTACTAGTGTGTTTCAGAAGGGCAGCTTATCAGTTGGTTGCAATTTAAACTAGATACAAATATTATCTGAGATGTAGTGCTCTGCTTTATTTCATCAGCAGGTGGGAGGGGAGGTAACAATAAAAGGTGCGCTGAATTTGGTTTCCTGACTAAGATAAAGATTTTGTCTATTGCAATATTATATAACATCTCAGCCTTATTTCCTACATCCTATATGGGCTAAAGGAATGCATAATAAAAACATCTATTTAATCTCTATTCAAGAAGATTGATAGCTTCTGTAAGACTCCCTAATTATCAATATTTTGCTGATACCAGAGTTGTTTGCTTTCTACCAGAGTTATTTTCTCCAGTATCACAATATATTTCCAGCTCTGTTTCAAAACCCTCTATGCATCTATGCTTAAAGAAATACACGGTGTTTCTCTTGCCTAAAAAAGGCTTTGCAAGATATTTCCCACAAGAAGTCACAAATAGACCCAAGCTTGAACAGTTTTCAAGGTTTGAAACCAGACTAAAATCAGCTGCAGCTCAGAAGGAGATGGCAGTGCCCAGTGCCTGAAATAAATCAAAATGAAAACATAGAAGTGTAGATAACACTTGAGTGGCCAAAGCCTTTTTTAGTTACACTTCTGCTCTTTGTAAATGTGCTACCTGTTTCTATCCCTGTGACCTACGTCATCTTCTCTTGCTCTTCTTTTTTCTTGTTTGATGGGAAAAGTCGATTTGTAGTGGACTACTCCTTTGCTAGGATGAAGAATTTTTGGCAGGTTTACAAAGACCAGATTGATTAAAGATTCTTTTCAGACACTAGTTGTCATGTGTTCCAGGCGCTTCTCAACACCATGTCTACATTCCCAAACCCCCCAAGATCTCTACATCTCCTTCTGCCAAACAAAAGATTTGCAGAGTGGGACAGCAAGTACAGCTGCCTTCTCCAATTTGTGAGTTTCAAAGCGTTCTCATGATCTGGGGCTTATAAGGGTGATTGCAGCTCTAGGTAACTTAGCTAGAAACAAGTTTAAAAGACACACACACACAATAGCAATGAAATGTAAAGCTGTGCAAAAATCTTCAATCACAGATACATTGAGGCTCATAATTATTTCATGAAAAGAGCGGCTTTTCTTGTTTCTTTGTATGACCTTTTCCCTGAAGAATGATTTTCTAACATGCACCAAATATCAGTGTTTTGAAAGACCAAAAATGGTCTTTATTCACAGAGGTACTTAAGCACTGTAAGCACTTTAAGCACATCTTTAATGGGACTTCCTACATTCTTCAAGCTATACCTGCACCTAAAATCTGACCAGAATCAAGGTTTTCAGTATGAAGACAAACCTCAACTGCTCAGACCTTAATTTTCTTTTTCTATTTTGAAAGTTGAACAACTGAGAATTGATAAAGTAGCATTTAAAGAGACAAAAACCTGCATGTGATTTATAAGGTATTCTAGAAGATACATTAGAAAGCATGATGGGATGTAATCAATCAGTGCCTAAGCTACTCAAGATGCTAAATGATTTTCTCTTTTCTACTTTCAGCAAGTAAGAGGACAGATCAGGTATTAGTATGGCACATTTTTCTAACTGATGGCATCATTTTCTAGCACTTTTTCTTGATTTATGTTCTTGTGTTTATTCAATTTCCTTTATAACACCATCCAAAGCAGAAACATTAAGTATTTGTTATTTAACCTCTATGATACCTTCTGAAATTGGCAGAACAAACTGCACAGGACTCATATTCTTATTGTTGCTTTAGATGACAATTTGGCAAAGCTGAAGAACTGCAATATTAAATTTATTTATTGTTGTCTCATAAAAATATGGAGATGTTAGCGCATTTTTGGCCTTGGAAGAGATTTGATTTTCCTTACTAGCAAGCAAGGTCGACTGAAGAAGACCTTCTCCTATTCCAAGTAAAATAAATAGGAATTTTGGCACCAACATACGATGGGAGGAACACTAGCTCCTAATTATTCATTAATTTCCTGGTATCAGACTGAGCTGCCCAAGAATCTTGAAACTGTGGGCCAATGTAACTCATAATTTATTTAGCAAGCTATGGAAATTTATACTGAAGAGAGAGAATTCTATTCCCTGTCTGAGAGGTTTCTGGCTACTTCACAGCCAGCTCAGAGACAGTGATTTCACTGGAGTCTGTCCCTTGTGACTTCAGTTTGCAATCAAAAAAATAACTGACTGACAAAAAGCCCCCTGTGCACACTAAAGAGCTGGGATTTCCACAGAATCAGCCAAATGCTCATGCTTGTTTCCCAAACTATTTTTTTCCTTCCTTGTCAATATAATATAGCTGATGACAATATCACACAGCATATAGCATGCCAGAAATAAATAACTGGCAAAGTTTAGGGGTCTAACAATATAAACAACTTGACCCATCCACCCAAACTGACCAGTTCCAAGTTTTGTCTTTGCTTTAAAGATGACTTGAGCTTGGGGGTTGCTCTGAGCTGAAGTCCATGCACCCTTGAAAGGGTGAGTATATTGTGGCTGTTTTACACAGTCTGCTGGCCTGTCTGGGAATACAAGCTGAATTTTAGTCTCATCGTAGTTTAAAAAGACCACAGTGCTGTGTCAATGCAGATGAAAATTATTAAATTCTATTAGAAACCTAATGCCTTCTCACAACTCCCACATGTATTCAACAAGATAGAAAATTGTCTTTGCTGTATTAGCACAAAGGAATTTCTAATGTAGATCATATTATTGCAGCAATAAAAATGATGAGATATGTCGGTAAAAGGTCTTAGAGCTGTAAGTGAGCTAGTGACACTACTTTGGAAATTTTAGTTCAAGTATTATTTCACCGTGGTGCAGCCGTTCAAACTAGATTACCTTAGTGATTCCACCACTTCCCTGGACAGCCTGTTCCAATGCCTGACAACTCTTTTAGTGAAGAAATTTTTCCAAATATATAGTCTAAACCTCCCCTGGTGCAGCTTGAGGCTGTTCCCTTTGGTCCTATTATTACTTAGGAAAGGAGACCAACCCCACCTCTCTACAACCTCCTTTGGTAGTTGTAGAGAGCGATAAGATCCACTCTGAGCCTTCTCTTCTCCAGACTAAACAACCCCAAGGATTGTTTATGTCGCTTTTGTAATGAGGGGTCCAGAACTGAATACAGTGTTTGAGGTGCAGCCACACCGATGACAAGTACAGGGGGATTATTACTTCCCTAGTTCTGCAAAAAATGAGAAGTCCTCCCTATGTTGAATCTTCTCACGTTTGCAGCAGTGGTGGCGCTAGAGAGGTGGCACATAGGGAAACACAGATGTGTTAAACCTAGGCTGTACCTGACAGAGCTCCAGAGCAGGAATGAGATGAAATTGCTCTCTCTCACTCCCATTATGATTACACACAGCTTCCAGAGTCTAAACCAAAATCCACAGAAGGCAGAGAGAGTCCTTTTGATACAAAGAAGGTGTGTGTGTGTCCAAAAGAACACTTTTTTGGGAATCCAGTGTGGTTGATTATTTATTTTTTCATAGTCTATTAGTCTGTCCTACTAAAGTCACAACTGGAGTAAAGTTATTTGATTTTTTTAAAATCCATAAATGCTAAATATTTCATTACCTTTGCTATTTTGAATATATCTAAGTTTTGCTTCTGACTATGAGATCTAAACCCACCAATATTTGTAAGACTTACAATAAAATTGACAACATTTGCATAGGAAATCCCCAATGAGAATTACTCAAAGGAATTGACAGAGCTTTGATGTACAGGTGGCCAGTATTTTGGACTGATCTATAGGAAATTCAGTTTTCTGGTATTACTCAACATAGAGGAGGAAATCTTCTGGCTCTAAGAGTTAGATGGAACCACTACTAGGGAATCCCATAAACTGTCCTTTAATCACATGCTCGGCATCTGATTCGCAACAGCTGTTAAAAGTAATTTACTCTAGAGCATCAATAAAACCCCAGTGAAAAAGGCAGTGTGTAACAAAGTGTACCACTGGCTAGAAGGTTCATTAGGGCAAGACATATGGGAAAGGAATAGTAAGATCAAACGCACTGGATAAGTTGTCATCTCACTGAGTGAATTGCTTGAGCAAATAGAAACTACTGGCTGAGATTACATTGGTGCCCTTCACTGTGAAAGAACTTTCAGGAACATATCTATTTTTTCCCTCCCTCAATGAGCTGGTAATTGCAGACTGAAAATTTTTCTAATCTCAGTCCCAAAGAGATATTGAATGATTCAAGGAATTTATGCAAGTTATGCCCAGCGCAACAGTAACCAGCCTTGAGGGAGTGGGAGAAAAAAATTAGACTTGCCCCCGCAAAGCTGTTGCTTCCTCATAAGAAAATTTAGGGCAGTGTATGAAATCTCCTGCCAGATCATTTCAACTATTCACAAAAGGCCAAAAAACGGGAATTAAGCAGTCTTCTCTGAAAGATATGAACTCTGCCAGAGAAAGCCATAGCACACCTCAAGGAACAGGCCAGTTCTTCTGTTCTGACAGACTTAGTTGCTGTGCTTCACTAGCCTAGGAATCAAATGAGAAAGGTTTATTCTCTGAATTCCTGGGCTTGTCCAAAGTCTAGAGGTGCCTGAGCATAACAGTAATAGACGATAATGTACATTTTTGTAGTAGACTGTCTTTTGTTATGTACTACATAATGCAGAAGCGGAAAGGCATTCTGCCTGGTTTATCTGCATCTATGCCAGAAGATTTGCTGGTAGAGGTCATGCAGTCAGAGGATGCATTTTTGCTGTGTTCCTAGCGCTATAGCTAGGGCAGAAATATCTTGTAACATATTTAGCTTCAGGGGCTGTCTTTTAATTTCCTGTTTCAGTATTTGGCTCTTTTCTGGGGCCAGAACAAAAGCTATCTTTATATCATTACTGTCTTCCTTTGGAGAAAGAGAATCCTTCACCTGGCAGGGGTAAGAAATACCCCTATAAAATTAAGCTCAGTGTTCTGTACATTTTTTGCAAATCATAAACTATGGACAATTTCAGATTATTATGGTACAACAAAAAATCATATTGTGTGATCCCTTAGTAAATGACTGCAATTCTTATAGTACTTCTGTGATGATGATAAAGCTATTTGTCTTCCAACAACCTTCAGGACACCCTTTTTCTATAGCACTCTGTTATCAGAAGCACAGAACACAGTATGGATTGATGTAATTTGATATGGTTTTGATGAGATTCTGGGAATCCAATATGACAAATAGACATGAACAACACAAACCTTCCAGCTAACAAGTTATGAAAAGAACTAACTAGAGAAAAGAGATATCTTAGGAAAGAAATGCTATGTTTAAAAAATTGTAAATGCCGTAGCTCAAAAACATCTCTATTAAGTAATGCAGAAAAAAGTCTGAGAATTTCAAATTCAAAAATGTTAATGAGATAAGATGAATCCTTTTGGTTGTGACTATATCTTAGGTATCTTTTAATGAATGTTCATATAAAGAATAGCTCCAAGTTAAAGTAACAAGCTAACAATGTACTAGCTGTGTATGTATATGAGCCCAGAATCTTAACACAGATTTGGATAGATATCTATCACAGGCAATAATACCAAACTTTTAAATGTCTATTTTCTTTAAAATAGTGATATCAGCAAGATATAAATCTCTTTGTATAATAAAGAAATATCTGTCCTTAAATAGAATTGCTATTGCATACTTCGAAATTTTTCACTAAAAATATCTCTTGAGGGAACAGGACTTAAATTACAATTTTGCACATATACACAGTAACATTACCCTTATTTAAATTATCACTTGCAAACCTAAGTAGTAGTGCATTTCTATCCCCTTAATCTCCAGAAAAAAATATATTATCATATTAAGTATGTCCTAGAGTCTCAGCTTTCACTGAAGCAAGAAAATGTTTTTACTGCTTATGATGACATAGATAACTTTAAAAATAAGAACCAAGTATAAATAATGATACTTTCATCCAGAAAGAAGCCATTCATCTCAAGATGTAGTTAACTCTGCAGCTATATTGGTAGCAGTTTGGATGGCTCTATTTTTAACTAACTACAGAAAGATTCACGTATTATGCATTATTTTCTATCTACTACTATCTGTGTCCTTTGCAAATTAATTTTTGCATACTCAGATATGATGAACAACCCTATTGTTCTCAAACTCTGTCTCTTAATATCTTTTGTATTTGTGTTATACATTGCTAAGGAAAATCTATAATACTTTGAAAGCATGAGATATTGGAATGAGAAATACAGTGAAATAAAGTATGGCAAAGAAGAGTGCTGCTTTTACTACTTCCTCTTGCTTGAAGCCCTGTGCATACTAGATATGTGTGTGTATCTATGCACACCTGTATACATATATATATTTATATGTATAAATAGACGTTAGTATATATGGATAGTTGTAAGTAAGGCTGTAACACTAGAATTAAAAGAAAGCTAGAGAAACAGCGACAAAAAATTGATTTCACTGCAGTATAGTGTGCATAGTACAGGTTTTAGACTACAATTTAGTGGAGTCAAAAGGATAAGTAAATGTGGAGGTCAGTACACCTTCTGAAGAGCTCTTCAGCTTCTTCTCTTCTGGTCACTCCTCACATTCTTAAGGGAGGACAGTTGATATGTTATTTTAAAATATATGCAATGGAACCTTTTGTGGGTTAAAAGAACCATTCAGCTTCTGAATAACCCAGGAAGCTAGTAAAACAAGTTTCATTTACTGTACAAGTTGCAATTAAATTTCTAATTTTCTAATCAGGTTCTAATAAGTACCTGATCTTTTTCAGGACAGACAGATCAACATAGTGGCATGACTAAATGGAAAATGGAAAACAATATTTATACCTCCTGTTAATCAGTGATTCATTTGATAGCATGAGGTACAAGAATAAGCAATAGCTGAGGAAAATGAAACAAAAGACGTGAAAGTCTACATGAACTTCATAATAGGTAGCACTACCAGCAAAACTTACATATAAGCTATAAAGAATTTTGCAAATTACAGATTTAAGGTTTTATTTCCTTTTATGCCACTTTTCCACAACTGACCATTTCTATGAAATTTTCTTTTTTTATTCTGAAATTGTTAATTTATATTAAAGATACCAAAAAGAACCAATGACATGCACTGTTCAGTATTTAAAGATGGAGATCCAGCAGATTTAATCTTTGAGAGAGTGGACCACCGTGCTTTCACTTGCCTTTTCCTACTTCAGTTCATAACAACCACTGGCAAAAAACAGAAAATATGTAGCTAACATTAAACTATAGTTCAAATACCGGATATTTTTGAAGGACTCATAGTGAAGAAGTTTCAAGATGCAATTGTTTTTATACCAACTCATAATTTGATAGTAAAAGTTAAAGAAAAGAAGGATAGTAGACTTTCTTGGTAGAAAATTCTAGAAAGCAGACTTTCTTGGAATTTCTTGGTGTTTTTTTGTTTTGGTTTGGTTTGTTTTGAGGTTTTTTGGAATAGCAACAAATACTGGCTTAAAGATGGGCTATTTTTTTTTCTCCCACTTTTCTTTAAGTGGTTCTGCCACAGCACTTGGTAGTGATCGTTAGCCTTATAAAGATAAAATGAAAGTGGTGATCAGAATGTGTAGTGTTGACAGGCAGACAGGCCTAACAGAAATACTCTGCCGTAGAAGTGGAGTTGTAATATTTCCAGTTGGTAAGCAATCATCTTATTCAATACATTTTAAATAAGTCTGAAACAAGTTATCTTCTCTCAAGAGCACGTGGTGTACCGTAAACTTCCAAAACTTCCCTGAGTGGAACACCTACAGCAAAAATGTTTATTCAGAAATAAGAGAAAATGTCTGTAACCTTTAAGAGTGGCATATTAACAACATTATGACTTCATAACATGCATTATTCAGAAAAAAAAAATAAAATTCCAACCCTCCAAAAGGCAAAAACCGCTGTCCACTGTTGCAGCTGAAATGCATTTCATTTACATGGTTAGCAAAATTGTTAAAATAGCTGGTTTTCTTATCAAGACTATGTACTGCAGGTCAAAACATTTCCAGAAATCACTTTTGGAATTCCGAATGTCATATTTTAAACTTGGGAATGCTGCATACATGTTGATAAAATTATTTGGAAAAAAAAATCTAAGGAGATGATCAGTTTATTCTACCCATTATTTTTATTTTGTTGCACTTATGTGGGTGGGGAGGTAATGACACTTTTGGGGATTATGAAATTGAATATAATCTGTGGGGATACAATCCTATAACCACCCTCCTGTTTTGTGGTTTGGTTTTTTTTTTAATGATTCATACATTTCAATGCATGCACATGGAAGCAAGTATTTCAAGGGAAAATGCTTAGTTGTAGTGACTTCTGTGCTTACAGAAACTTAACCAGCCTGCTTGTTGCCATTATTACATTAAATTTGCCTTGGCACACTTTTAGTCTGCCCTCTGACAGCTTCATGTTTATGATACTCTGTTTATGCAACTCCCAGCATGAGCCTAAACTCCACACCTATTTGACTCTGGCTTTATGGAAGCGTTTGTCTCAGGGGGCAAAGTGGTAGAGTTTAGGGTTGCACCTTCTGTGTGGGCACAGTAATGAATATTTCCTGTTTGGGTTGTCTGTTGCTAGATCTCTAAGAAAAAGTGATAGGCTAATACCAGCAGATGTGAAGGTTTTTAAACACAGGCTAGTTTCTAAAGCTGCTGGTCAAACATAGCTCACCTCATAAATAACATATTGATCTCAATAACATTCAGTCAGAATGTTTTTGAAGTTAGTAAAAAATCCCACATGTGAAAAAGCATCCAAATCTGTCCCTTCAAAGCAGTGTTCCACCATAAACTATCAGTCTTAAACATGAAATATTATTTTAGTGTTCCCTTCACAGGATAACACTACAATTAACTGTGAAATTAGCAGATCTGAAAGGGAAAACTAAATCACACTCAGGTACACAAACATCCATCAGCAAATAAACATGGAATATACTTGACTGTCTAGAGCTCAGTAGTAAAACAAAACTCGGAATAATGGACTCCTGTGTAGCTGTCAGAGTGAAGAAACAGATTGTAACCAAAAGTTATTGCCAGTGGTGTTCGTAGGATTCTTAAAATTTTCTCATGTTTCTTGCAGATCCCAAGTCCTACAGTGGGCATATCAGGCATCTCTTTCAATCTGTTTTCCCTGCTGGATTGAGGGGCAATGAGGAAGAAGTCCCCTAAATGAAATGTAAAATAAATACTGATTAGAATATTAGAAATTGAAAACCCATGCCTAGGTATGGAGAAAAAGGGGAAAGACTGGCTGGGAAATCTGAAGTAGGATCCCAGTGGAGAAACCTTCAGAATAAGGTGAAGGCCGAGTCTGCCATGCAGTTAGATGGATTCTGATTGCACATGCATAAAGAGACAAATCTATATTGCTCTAACAATCTTAATTCTTTCACTGCCTAACTGTAAGACTTTGCCTGTGCTTGACTGTGTTGGTCTTACTCCTAAGTGAAGAGTCTGAGATAAACTAAACTGGTATCTTTGCACATTACTGCAATTCTCTGTTGACTGCAGAGAAAGAAACCTTTTTGTTTAGGGCTAAAATGCTCAGTTATCTGCTGCTAACTGAACTTTCAAGAGGCTGTAGAAATTGTCACTCATGCCAGGGAAACCCAGAGAAACAGCCAGCTGCTGAACTTTCCAACAAAAACTACCATAAAATGACTGCACATCAATGTGTTTATAAGAATGAAATAAGGCACAACAGGCAACTTTTCAGAAAGGAAAACAACCTTTTATTTATGAATATCTAAAGTGACACTGTTTGAAAACACGTAATGTGTTTTTAGGATGGAAATTTTATTGATAACAGATTTCTTTCTGCTGATGCCTTGATTTCCTTTAAATGCTGGTAGTTCTTTTTTTTTTTATGCCGTGGTATTTCAGATAAACAGAGAATTCAGCTCAAGGCATTTTTCTGAAATTTGACAGCTCTTCCAGATTTCATTTCTTTGACAATTTTTGAACAAGTAACCTAGTAATAAGAGGGACTACAAAACCAGGTAGTTTTGACAAAGTACACATGGTGTTTGAACCTTCTGTAAAAGTCATTTTACCTCCCATATGACAATTAAATGAAGTAGTTCATACAATTTTGCATTTCTGGTGGCTGATGTACCAAAGCAAGTGCAAACCTATGCACACCTCTACATTTTCAGTAGTTCTAATGAAAAACCATAACTTCATTTTAGAAGAGAGTATAACAACAATATAGTGGTAGCAATCTCTTTTTTGAATAAGAAGTCATATTTCATATGTTTACAAGATCAAATAATGAAACACTCACAACATAAAGAAGTCCAAAGTCACCTTTAAGTCAGCAGCTGAGAGATAGAAATGTTAAAAGACTTATGGCTGCCAAGGACCTGAAGTAGTCAAGTTATTACATTAACCAAACTCAATAAATCATCTTACACTTTAGTAGATAAAAATTATTCCATGATGTTTCCTATTTTGAATTATTATAACTAAGAATTTAAAGTTTTAATTCCAAAACATCACAATTTCTCCTTAGGCACAGGCTGTTTTAATAGACAGAACAGCAAACAGAGACATTTGCTAACACATCTGTGATAAAAGATTATCAGGAGGGTAACTGAAACTGAGGTAGATTTCTTTAAAGCTACTATTGAATATTCACAGCAACCATCTTGCAACATGCAGCCAGCTCTCAAAAGCATAACAATAAAGTTGTCCTACTGTCACTCTTGTAGCAAATAACTTTCTGGGTATTGAACTGGCTTGAAAAGCAATAGTTCATCTTTTTAAATAATTAAACTTTCTAGTACTATCAGCATTGCTGATAGCTGCTTCTTACCATTGTTTTATTTAAGTAAAAAGAAAAATGTAAACAGACAACTAAAGTAAATCTCAGATGTGAATGGGCTTTCTGTTTGGCAGCTTCTGTTCAGCTTTGGAGGTGGTTGGTTACAGACTTCAGGTAGCAGCTGCAGTTATCAAATAGAACTAGAAAAGAAACATAGAAGAGTACCAACTATGATTCCTGTAGTAAAAAATTTTATATGAGGAGAAAATGAACATTGAGATTCCTCTTTCTGGAAATGAATTAACTGATAAGAAATACGATACAAGTCTGTAAAAACACCACTGGTTCAGGGGTTGCTTCTGATATCATAACTCATAGTATAGAAGTTAGAAGCACATGACGACCCTCTTACAAGGTTTAATGCATGTATTTAATGACAGAGGGACATATATCTGCTACTCATCACTGTTAAAGGAAATATATTGATATAGGTAGGCCTTTGGTATCATCTGGCAGGAAGAGTAAAACATGGTTGTAGCTAGTGCCATGCAACAGGAAGTTGAAAACTGCACACCATTTTCTAGGCATAGGAATGTGTTTTAAGATGGTTAAGCATTTTTTCTTAATAGGAAACTAAGCATTTTCAGCTTCCCTTGTGACAGGAGGGAGTACAACAAGTTTAACAGAAAAGATTTTCTCTTTATTAGGCAATTTGTATTCTTAATCCTTATCTTATCTAAAAATGAGACAGCAGCTGCATTAGAGAAATTTTGCTTCTTAAGCCCCCAAGTCAATTATTAGTTCCTCGGGAAGCCATTCATATAGCCAATTTCTGTTCCAAGAACACAAAAAACAATATAAATTTATTCTTGCACTTCATGTTATAACCACCTGAGGAAGGGCAGTGATGATACATGAGTTTTAAACTGCTTTTCATATCAATTCTGTGATTTTCTTTGCTTGATAATACAATTTCCCTATATTACAATAAAGCTTTAGTGCTTGTACAACTTGTTCCTGCTGTAATTTGCTTGTTTCAGTTTTACTGCTTTTTTTAGGAGTGTCAAAGAAGCAATTTTTAAGTCTAGACAGCATAAGCCAACTAAGTGGTGAAGGAAGAGGCTTTCAGCCAGCAGAAAGTGTATGTGTGACTGATTGGCCTCATTGAGAAGTGGGCTACAGAGCAAAAATATAGTGTTGTTGCCTGATGCAAGACAGCTACATCAGAAAAATCATGAGGGAAAAAAAATCCTGACATTTTTCAAGCAACCTTCAACATTCATAAAATGTGCCTGATCACAGTGCATTATTATAAATATCTTCCTGTACCTATAGAATAAAAGAAAATTGTACAAAAATGTCTCAACATGGCATGATTAAAGCTTTTGATTTGTTTTACTTTTTTATGAACTAGTGAGCTTTAGGACTATCAGCACTTCGGCAGATTCCAAGTCAAACAAGAGGACTTCAAAATAACATCTTACAAGGTTGTGTAACATATGGCTAAGAGGCCAACCTGCACTGTGTGTGTGGTCAGTAAACAGATTGTTATCACTGTGGCTGCATTGGCAAAGTAAGGACTGGTCACATCCTCCTTCATCGGATACCCCTTCCCAGTTCCCTGATGCTTTTTAGGGCATGTATTTATGCCTCATACCATTGGATAGTATTTATATCTTAGATAAAATTCTAAAAAAAAATGAGTATTCAGCTTCTGTAGAAGTTATTTGTACTGCTGCTTCATTATCCGGAGTTTGTTCAATGGCCTCAGAATTCCACAGTCAATTGCACATTTGCTGAAAACCTGATTAGCACCTAATTTTGAAGGCACAACCAGCTCTCAAAAACACATCGGTTTGTCAGATTCAGAGGGCTGATTTGACTCATTTTAATATCATACATATTCAAAATTACCTTATTAGAGTACAGAACTGGGACAAAAACTGAATTAAGTGGCTCTTTTCAAGTGTGGCTCCTGTATTTAATATATAGCCATATCCTTTTTTGCAGGATATCAGCTAATCAATGATGGAATTAGGGAGTCAGGGGATCTTAAGTCGGTAAACATGCCAAACGAAATAAGCCTTAAAGCATTGGGTAAAAGCTTAATTACATAAAGGCCAATAAGATATAAAGAAGAAGTTCTTTACTATAAGGGTGGTGAAGCACTGGAATGGGTTGCCCAGGGAAGTTGTGAATCCTCCACCCCTGGTGGTGTTCAAGGCCAGGTTGGACAGAGCCTTGGGTGACATGGTTTAGTGTGAGGTGTCCCTGCCCATGGCA
>JANHGB010022660.1:4080-22164 GCA_026283785.1 Coracopsis vasa
TCAAGACAGGGAGCAGACACTGACTTTGGTGTGGTGGGGGAGAGAGTCATCACATCTTTAAATTGGGGCCAGTGTGATTAAACCAGAGTGGGTGCTGAGCCACACTGAGCCATAGGGTCTTGTGACCAACTGGAGTATTGTAAGGTCTTTGGAGATGCAGCATGGGCAGAGCACTTTCCTCCTGCAAAGCTGCACGTTTGTGCAGATACACACATACGTGCACATACAAATCAAACAAGTATAAGGCAAGATTATAGTTATGTACCTCTTACTGCTTTTACTTGACTTGGCCGATTTCCTGGCCACCCCTCGCCCTCCCCAACCTCCACTGCAGATAATGCTGTATTGGATTAGTCTGCCTCGCTGCTGCATCAGGTCCCAGATCGATTTATTGACTCTGTCAGAGTGGCTAGTACAGTAATTGTTACAAGAGCAGAATAGAAAGCAAGAATGTGTCCACATAAAATATAAAAATGACGTTTTGTTCAGTCTTTCCTCTTTTGCCCTATAGATCTTTATGTGTTTACACAGTGGAGAGCACTTTACTTAAGTTAATCAGCCCCTTCTACATTATTAATTGCGACAGTTAGGGTGCTACACGGCGGCAAACGTATTATTGAAAACATTGATCTCACGCTCACGGTGTGGACCTGAGTAGTTTTGTATTCCTTCCCTTCTTTTGCAACTGCTTTAGGGTACTATCAAATCGCATTTCCCTGACTGACAATACACCATCAATACCATCGATTTCAGAGAGGGGCAGAGAGATGTACATGAGAAAGGAAGGAGTGCGCAGAGATTCAGCGTATTCCGTAGGCTTGGAAAAGGGTTGTTGGAAGTTGGTAATCAGAATAATTACATGCCTGGCCTGATTTCTCTATTCTGTAAAGAGTAACAGTTGAAGAGCTGAAGTTTCCCAAGTGTTTAAGATCTGCAGAGATGGCACAAGGAGACCTTTGCAAATGTGTGCAGAATGTATACCCTTAAAAGAACAAAAGACATGCTGACTTTTTACAAGGGTTTTGGAAGTGCCTTTGAAAGACATTTCATGAAAGTTCAGCTTTCACAGCTCATACCTATATGAGCTCCATAAATTCCACACAGCCTGACAAACTCCGGTAGGTGTCACATGTGACCTGGATGGAAAAGGTCAGCAGCTGAATTTATGGCTTTTGCATTTACTGGAACATTAAGATTTTTGCCAACTGCCGTATATACATTTTAACAATTCTGCAATCAAAGGATTAGGACCACAATCTACAATGAAGGTCAAAAATGAAAGGCCACAATCCCTACATCCTTCCCAATGGACAGGCATTAAGCTACCCCTGTTCTAAGAATCACCTTTGCTTAATGGCCTTAACATGGAGGTCAAGGAATAAATAAGCTTCAGAGGTGAACACCTTGTGAAATAGACTCTTGCTCTGAACTTAAGGCAAAATTCGCTAAGAAGGGACCAAAAGATGAAAAGTCATTTCTTAATGGAGAAGGACTCCCCAGATTGCAGCAGATTTTGTGTTCCTGAGAAAATAAGCATCACCTTCCCTAGTGCGGGACTGTACTAGAGAAATATAAATAGCATACAGGGGAAGGACTGGAGCTTCAAAATCCCCAAAATGACTGCAATTTTGTTAATACCTCTTTATATTTTAAATTTAACAAAGGGATCTGGTTTTAATAAGGGTTACTGACAGCACACCAAGTTGTAGCTTTCAAACTTTACCTGGTTTAGTTCAGAACAACAAAATATATCATCTTGGTGTAGGCATTTGGTTTTACTGTATATTGTGCTTGAACAGAGGAAGAACTGGAAAAGTAATCCAAACCTAGGATTAAATTAAAAAGATCTAACAAAAATCAAGAGGCTAAACATGAAAGTATCTTGTAGGCTTAACTACATAGACTTTAGTTCCTCTGGTTATTAATATTCAATTTTGAAAACAGTACTGACACTATAATCATAATATTTTCAGGCATATTCACTTGCATGACCCGACTCTCACATCATCTAGACAAATAGTAGTTATTGCACATGAAGAGGTGCAGCTAAATACATTGCAGAAGCCAATGAAATGTAATTTTGAGCTATGAGTAACGAAAATGACTACCAGTAAAATGTAGCCACCTTTGAGGCAGAACAGAGTAATTTCTGCATTGCTTGGAGCAGCTTCATACACCTTTTGTGCTTTTGCTGTAACTGCATCTTTCTAAATACGACAACAGAAAAGATATAGTCTTAAAAAAGGGATAGAGTTAGGTATGAAATTTGGATGTGGGGTTGGGTTTTTCATCCTTATATGTGCCAAGCAATGCGATTTGAGATTTTGCAGGAACACTTTTACACATTATGTTCGTTTGTTCTTCTCCTTTTTTTAAAGGACTTTCTTTCAGTGTTTTGGGTTAAAACTGTGTCTGTGAATCTCTGGTATTGGACCCGACTGTACGTTCATTGAAGTCGATGAGAGTAGGAGATGGAAGATTTGATATCGGCAGGAGTTTGTTTTAGAAATACAATAATATTTCCTTTAATTATGCTTGTATTTTGCTTATAGCTATGCACAGTAAACTAAACCTAGTCTTTCCAAAGAAAAAGGTTAAAATTCACGTTTACTTTATGGGGAGGGCTTACAGTGAAGTCATCATCTAGAGTTTCTATTTTGCGGCTACAGGTATTATGTCTCAGTGACTTCAAAGCAATCTTCCTTGATGCAGAGATAGGTTAGTTTGGGGGGTTTCCCAGTTTGCTGGTCCTGTAGGCTACATCAGAAAGTGTAGGCCAGGTTATGTTCCATCTGGTTCATTCCCAGCAATGGAGGCTCCACAGGATCCTTATAAACTTGTCTTCCTAACAGTAGTAACAAGGGCAGAATTTATCCCAGTAGTGGGAACTGCTTTATCCATCCCCTTGATGTTGCATGAGTCAAAGCAAAGTTCAGATTCTTGTCCTAGAGGCTTTTCAGGAATAGAAGGAGTAAAACTAGTAACATCTAGAAAAAAAGGGGGAGAGAAGAAATGGGTGAGAGCTGTAATTCTCCATACAATGGAGCAGCTTACTTACTGAGTACAAAGAGCCACTTCTACACAGCCTGTTTTCAGAGGAAAGCCTCACATTCAGGGACTCATAAAAGCGAAGAGGCACCTTTTGATTTTAAGTTCAAGGTTTACAGTAGTAATTTTGTCTGTTTTCTCTGTTAGTATTAATTAAATTGAGATAGTTTAATTAGTATTACTAAATTTGATCATTAGTAGTAATTCATTCTGCCTGCCATACTGCACAAATATGATGAAGCAGAAATAACTAAATTGTTTAATTTCATCTCATTTAATGACTTTACACTCCACCAGGACTTTCATTGGCATCTCACAATATGTGTGAAAATCACTCCAAGCTAGGCCAAGACCCAGCTCCCTTTAGCCAACCATGTCTAATATGTCCCTCCTCATCCAAAGGCAGATCATGTGCTGTGAAGGCTTCTCCCATTTATCCATCAGGGAGCTGGCTACCTCCAATGTCTGGAGTAGCTTTTTCCTGCCCCGGTCACCCAGCTCCTGTATCATCCTGACCCCAGTGGCCCTTATGGACCTGAATGGGAGTCATCGAC
The DNA here is from genome assembly GCA_026283785.1 of Coracopsis vasa. Taxonomy (NCBI): domain Eukaryota; kingdom Metazoa; phylum Chordata; class Aves; order Psittaciformes; family Psittacidae; genus Coracopsis; species Coracopsis vasa. The sequence goes on from JANHGB010022660.1 coordinate 7,683, forward strand.
CACCACATCCCTGTCTGGGGGCTCCCAGTGGTGCAATGGGAGAAGTCCCATCATCAATCCCCATGCTGCACACTCCAGGGGCTGAGGGTCCACGGCCTTCCTCTTTTCTTAGAGCAGTTTGTTCAGTTTAGCAAGGTGCAAGGCACTAGGTAAAATGCAGACACCCAAAGTTCTTATGTTTAGAAGGGGTTTTTGTTCAGCTCAGTACCCTTTTGGCTTTCTTTCAGGGGGGTTCACTGCTGAACTGATTCATTATCATGTGGATGAGGCCCTTAGTAACCTGGTTTAGTGATGGACATGGCAGTCCTGGGGTAACAGTTGGACTTGATGATCTTAAAGGTCTTTTCCAACCTGGTTGCGGTCTCCAAACTCCAGCTTCTTTCTGCCCACTTCTGCAAATGTGCTGTTGTCTCGGGCTGGGAGTCCCCATCTCCTGTTGTTGTCTTGGTCCCTCTGTCCATCTGTACCAGCCCAATTCCTCACCTGCATATCCCAGCCTCCGCTGACCCATTCCCCCTTTCTTTTGCCCTGCTTTATCAGGCCATGCATGCTGCCTTTGCTCTCCCAGTGGAGCCATGGGTCTGCTCATTTGTCCGCTTCACCCAGAGACATCCCATGCAGGCAGAGACCCAGCTCTGGAGGCTTTAGGGGGAGATTTTGGAGGGATCACTGGCTCTGCCCTCCAGTCCACATTATTATCTCTGCTCAGTTTCCTCTTGCACTGTGTAAAGTACTCAGAACAGTCAAGAAAAGCAGCTAAAAACTATCCTTTGTACCCCAAATTCTGCAAAGAGACAGAACCTCTGCAGGATCTCATCCCACTGGGACCCTTCAGCCCCGTGGGCACCTCACATAGCTCCAGTGGCTCCATTGCTTCCCATCGGCACGGGATGGGGAAGGAGAATCCCAGGGGTGAACCCCCGAGCGTGTGTGTACGTGTGTCTCCGTGCATGTGTGTGTGTGTGCTCAGGCTGTCTCACTGCAAATGGAGCTTGGGAGGCCCCGACTGGGGGTTGGTTTTTTTTGGATGACTTTCCCTGATTGTCTGAAGCAATAAAAGTAGAGAAACTTTGGGGGGGAACGGTGGTTGCAGGGAGATTATTTTTGCAGTCCTGGTGCAGGCAAAAGTCCTGAGGCTTCAGGGGAGTTTTGCTCGCCTGAGGACTGCAGGAACTGGCTTAAAGTGAATAAAACTGGAAGTACAGTACAGGGGACTGGGTAACAAGGAGTTCTGCAAAAGCAACAAAACCGGAAAGCACAATGAAGAATAGAGTGGGTTACGCCGCGGTGAAAGTATGTACTGGTTGTTATAACACCGTGCCTCCAGAATAAATTATGTCCCTTTAAAAAGTAATACTTTAACTGTGGAGCTATATAGAGACAATTAAGACGATATTGTTCTCCTCATTTCCCTCCTTCCCCCCCCTCCTCCTCCTCTCTGCAGTAGCTCTGTGGAAACTTTTAATGCTGCAGCTTGAAACTTGGGCCTCTGGGTCTAAAATGCCTGAGAAAGCACTGCGGGCTCTAACTGTAAAACATTCCTTCGGCGGGCCCTGGAAACAGGGAGCGCTGGCGCAGGCGAGGTTCAGAGGGATCACATGTAAATGAGGGCTGGCTGCAGGCTCCCGAGGAGCGTTTTATGCCGCTTAAACCTGAACTTGAACTTGCAAGCGCGCTGCCGGAGCCCGGGACGGGCAGACCACGGCTGGGAGCCGGGGCCGCCGCCGGCCCCACGCACCCACCGGCCCCGGGCACCCACCGGCTTTGTGCCGTGTCCAGGGACACAGGGAAACAAGGTCAACGCAGGCACTGTAGTTCTGGGAGCTGTTCCCAAAGGGTTCGCTCTTTTCCTAGCTAAATGCTGGGAAGTCCCGTCGCTGCAGTGCGTCTCCTATCCCCGTTTCCATGGGAGTTCCTGGCATGAAGTTATAAGGGGTCCAAGTCCCGATGCACACTTTATTGCATAAAAGGAAAGAAATAAGTGCGATTTAGAAATATTAAAGCGTTGCACTCGCTAGCAAATGTAACTGCTTCCAGCAGAGGAAAACACAGGGCTGTCTAAACAGCGAGCCATGAAGTGCAGAACTTAAAAGCCCCTTTGCAGCATATTTACTTTTAAATGGCAATAGTAGGTGTCCCTGCCTGTGGCAGGGGGTTGGAGCTGGACGATCTTTAAGGTCTCTTCCAACCCAAATCATTCTGTGTAAATTATGAGGGGGGCAAGAAAGTCGTCTTTTTGCTCCTTTGATAAAATACATCCTGCTGCTTTCTATTTCCCTTGCAAAAGGTGATGTATGTACCATGGGAGCAAGAGAGATACCGGTGCTGGTGAGTGTCACCCAGGTGTGGTGGCATAGGTGTCTCCCCCTTAACAGCATACTTGTGGGTCATATTTTGGTCATTTCTGATTACTCCTGAGCAATTTTGGCTATATTTATAGCAAAACTTTGAAAGGATGAATGGGCAAAAAAAGCAGAAATTCTTGTTGGCACTAACTCAGGAACTATCTACAAAGATTCCTTTCTGGAGCGAGATGTTATCTCAGGGTTTGTGTTAGGATCATTTTTATTCTATGACAGCGCATAAAGAGACCGGGACAGAGCAATGAGGTCTGGCATAGCTAAAATCCCTTCTGTGTCTGTGAGGTTATATAGTTTATCAAGGCAGAAACCACCACGGGCTTTGAAAAGTAAACAGCTGGCTTGGGTCTGTGTGCTGTGCTTCGGAGCTGTCTGCTGGCTGGAAACAGCAAGCCTGCAAGTTTTGGAGTGGGGCAAATACATATAGATTTTCCTTTAAACATGTCAAAAGGGTTTTGCAGGCATTTGTTTTCTTAGCCCCTTTATTTGTTACGGTTTTCCTTTCTCTTTCATTTTGGTTTATTTTGCTTTTACAAATGACTTTGCTGCCACCAGCAAGTCTACAAATAAATAATAATAATGGGGGAAAAAAAGTTTCTATCCCAGTCAGAAAACCTTATGGCAGCGACAAATATCAGAGAAAGCCATCGTCCCTCTCAAAGATTTCATCTCACCATCCACTTAATCCGCTTGCTGTACCTCAGATCTCAAGTAACTTTCATACTGTGGGCTCACTTTAATGGATAGAATCTATTTTTCATGAAAAAAGCAGGAAATAAGCTGTCTTTCGTACAAAGATTTACAAAATGTAATCATTGTTGAAATATTCTCTTTGAACTGCCTTGTCCGCAGGGGTGTCTGGCTCCCAATACCCCCGTTTCTTTAGAACACCCTTACAAGTTCTTCTGGTAGATCAGGTACACTGGTGGTTCTGGTCTTTGATGTCTTGAATGAATGAAAGAAAAGCATAATAAAAGAGAGCTGTTGATCAAGCATAAAATACTCTTTAAGCTGACAGAATGGCAGAGTTAACACATTCTAAGCTGCTTTTAGGTTTTTCCTTTTTTCCTCACATTTTCCTGTGCTTTGTGTACAGTGGGGGTTTTTATTTTTTGAAAAGTCTCTGATCTATGTAGTATGCCGTCCTCTAACAAAAACCAAAATGGGATTGTTTCTCTCTCTTTCTCCCTTTCTTTTTCCTCTCTTTCACTCCACTATCTTTTTTTTGTAAGCAGCAAGGGTTACGGTTTAGCGGGGCTGCAGTGAGCTCGCAGCCTACCACGGAAGTTTAGAAGTTATTTTGCAGCTTTCAAAGTCAATTTACTAACAAATAAATGAACTTCTTTGCTTAACTGCTTAGAAAAGTGGAGGGGAACTGTATGTTCCGTAAGTAAAAGGAAGACCCTCTTGTCTAAAAGCAAAACTATAAATCGAAACAGGGGCATAAAAATGACCTCATTGTGAGAGAACTTGCTTTTGGAGTCAGAGAAAAGGGAAAGTTTTCTTCCTGTACATCTCATTTAGATCTTAAGTTCCCATACATTATTTATACATCATATTCAAAGTGCCAGCCTACTCTGCTTGCTGGATTACATTTCAAACATTTGCCATTGATAAGTCTTTGCTGTATTATATTCAGGCTAAATGTGAATATGTCGTAGCGCAGTCAATCTTTAATCCACTGAGCTTCAGGTTCGGGCGGCAGGGGGTCCAGCACTCAGAGCATTGCTTTATACTTAAGAAACATCTGGGGCCAGCTGGGACACTTTACTGGAACATTCAGATGTCTGCAACAACAGCAGGACTTACTGTATGAGTGTGTTTTCATAGGTTTGGGAGGGTTTGGGGGTGACTTAGTTAAAAAACAGTAGTTGTTCCCAACTTGAGGTTTGAACCCAAGCAGAAATCTTGCCTGAAGTGACTTTGCCGGTCCCAGGAGAGAAGTGGTTTGGACTACTATACATTTTTAATAGTCAGCAGGCAAAAGTCCGTATTACAAAATTATTGCACGTAATTTAATGCAGTTTGCCACAACTGGCATTCCCACAAAAGCTATTGGATGCAGAGCTACTGTGCACATCGCCTGGAGACAAGTGTCCCTCCTGGGATGGGTTTTATCTTCCTTGAGACAGTATAAATATGCTCATGGTGGGGCGTGCGACTCTCCTGTGGTGTTGGGTGTTGGACAAGCAGAAGATTCACTCACAGTTTTATGTCCCTTTGGGGATGACCAAGATGCTACTTACGTCCCTTTCAGTATTTCATTGTAGAAAATATAATTACTTAATAATTAATCCCAGCTCTAAGAAAATAACTTCCATAGGCACAAAGGTGACCTTGGCTTCAGTATTCACCTCTTGCTTTACGCAGTAGGCTCAGATTTCAGGCCTGGAGAAGCTAACAGAGAAGTTTCAATTCAGATGTAGGGGAGACCAAAGGCAGTTGATTTATCTGCAGAAGCCCTCCAGCCAGCCACACCAGAAGCCGAATTGCCACTGCCTTCATTCACCCTGGCCGCCCTTTTGAAATGGCATCGAAGCCCCAGTTTTGGTCTCTTGCTTTCTAACCATGTACCATGGGGAAGAGCCATCAGAGCCATCACAGGACCTTCCACAAGGTAGAATCATAGAATCCTACAATCAGTGAGGTTGGAAAAGACCTTTAAGATGATCAAGTCAAACCGTTACCGCAGGACTGCCAAGTCCACCACTAACCACGTCACTAAGGTGATGTCTGAAGGAGCGCTTTCCTGCCTAGCTGTTTACATCCTCATTTTCTCTTTGCAACCACGAAGGCTCTTTCCCCCAATTTACTTTCCTGGGGTTAATGTCTTTGATTGCCTTGAAGTTCTTGAGGTGACTGAAATTCACCCCCAAACAAAAGAACTCAACTGATGAATCCTCCTCGCAGGTGCCCTATGGCTGTGGCTCCGGTTCAGCTCAAACAGCCGCTTTGCCGGCGAGCTCTAAAGCTGCAAGTTTCCTCTTTATTTAGGCTCTTATCAAAGGTGAATTTTCCCGCCTGGGCCCGTGCAGCAATAGCTTCCTGCAAGTGCAGCCGTGCCCCAGGCAGCAATGGCCATAGCCGTGTTTGAAGTCCCGATGGCACCGACCCATCCCGCCGCCGGGCAGATGAACCGGGCTGAAACCTAAAGAAAAGGGCTAGCACAGACCAGGTCTTAGCCCCAAGTGGATTAGGTGAAGCTAAGGCTCCTGTGTGTGCAGTTTGTCAGAGTTTCAAACGTGTGAATGTCCTTAAATAACCTACATCGCCCGGAGAAATAAGCCAACTGTCACACCCAGTTCTGGATTCCACATTAACAACCTCCTTCCGCAGCATTAAACTTTGCCCTTGAGGACTTTTGTTTAACTTTTTAATTTGAAAAACAGATAGGGGCTGCTTTACAACCCGCACTTTTTGTGCGAGCTGAAAGGCCTCATTGTTAGGGCAGGAGATGTGCAGGTAGGAGTAAGTTTAACAAGTTTGCATTAGATTGTCTTTCTGGTTGCAAACACGTGAGCGGTGCTCACGGGGAGGCCTGGGAGCCGGGGGTGAAACACGTCGCGCAGGAAGGCTGCTTTAAGAAGATTTTAATAAACAATGGGCCCGTTTCTGGGCTCCTGACGCAGGCAGAAACTGCTACCGGAGTCAATGAGGCACTTTCAGCTTTTCTCCCTTTAAATATCCTGAATCACAGAGTGTTTCCTTGCTGTTCTTCCCGTACAAAGGCCCCAATTGTCAGAAGTGGCTTGAGGATTTCTGTGTGTCTCTGCTATCTCCAGAAGAGCATAAGAAACAAATAGACTTTGGGCTATCAAAGAAACGTAATTGCCATTTCAGACTTCCTGTTTAGGATTCAGTCAAGTAGATATTGTTTATGGTTCATAAAACCTCACTACTGTGAGGATTCTTAGATAGTGGCAGTGCAGAGTTTCAACTTTCATGGTGCTGTAAATTAGAGGGGGGGGGATAGAAGTGTGATAATACTCCTCTGAGAACAGTAAAATAGAGCTCTGCAATGGTTAAATGGAATTTTATAAGCACATTCAGTGTGGAACTGTTTTGCATTACATGAGTTGAATACCTTAGAGATGACACACATCTGCAGGCACTTTATTAAATCCTTAGTCAGCACTTTTCAACCTGATGAGATTACTTCTTCATTTGACTGGAGAAAGGGAAGCAAAGATCTCGTACCGGACTGCAGAATTCTTTCTGATGTTTCACCTTGAGTGCTGGGGAAGGACAGAGAGATGCTCGGCAGGACAATACAGACCCATAGTGGTACCAACAACTGTATGGCAGCAATTTTACTGAGTAGGACCTTTAGCTCTGCTGGATTCATTTAGCTCTAAACTCGCTGGGAGAATAGTAAACTAAATAGAGGGGCAAAGTAAATAGAAAGGAAATAAAATACTGGCTCTCTTATGAAAACGCGTGGAGATGGTATCATCCTGACTGTATTTTGATAGTGTACATGAGTTAAATGGAGATTTAAAATTAAGAAAGGCAATACTGCATTCTCCATGTGGGTGCAGGCGGATAGGTTACAGGACATGAAGGGATAAAATGGGTAAGGTGGTTAGACCTGAGAGCACAGCCTGTACCACATCGAGCAGCACTCTGAAAGAAGGCATAAAATACTTTAGCCATGCAAACTCAGGGATCCAGGCTGCTTTTTTCCCCTCTAAGCCCCCTAATTGTGCAAAACCTCTTTGACAGATTCCAACTACCAGGGCTCCAAATGTGTAATACACTTCCTAGACATTTTCACTTGAGGTCTCCTGTCCCAGCACAGAGAAGTTTCACAGGTGCTTCAGGAGGACAATGGTGTTCTTCAGACTTAATCCAGGAAGACTTAGACGTGTAGAGGAGGCTTGAGGGGGATATGAGATCTTAATATTAAAATGATTAGCAGAAAAGGAGGATCACCCTGTGTGTGCGTTTGAGCTGTAAGATGCACTGAATGAAACCGGTGTCCCAAGAGCAGTGCTGGTGGGATCTGATGGGTAAATGTGCTCCCTTGCCTTGCTATTCTGCTGCCTCAGCTCTTAAAACATCCCATCCAAGAGGGCCTGTAGGAGCAGGGGAACCGGGATGCAGCTGTTTGCGAGGTGCTCACAGTTGGGATCCCATAGAAGCGACTTTCCAGTGGAGGCCATCCGGAGATGCGGCACGGGAGTTTCAAAAGCAGCCGTGTGCTTTGGGTCGCTCCTGGAAGGGTTAATTAAGTTTTTCATTGGTATTAAGGCCGAGCAGTGTCTGCAGGAGTCATATTGACACCCTAGTGCATGGTAACTCTACTCCTTTATTGACATGTTGCTAGTCAGGAGCACAATAGCACTCTGTGTCTGCAAATCATTGCTAAAATCATCTCAAGGAAAGAGAAGGGGAAAGAAAAAAAAGAGAAAGAGAAAAGTTTGAAAGCCCAGCACTAGACAAAGGCCCCAGAGCTGCACTGCGCCGCCGAAAACTCCGGAGTCAGCAACTTCTATTGATTAAAAACTAACCTTTAAAGTAACTCGCAGAGTGTGTGGTTAGCATTTAAATTTAAACATGTCATGAGTTGATTTGTGTTACTGAATACCAACTCCGAAGGAGTTACATTCACATCAGATTTTTTTCTTTTTCTAATTCCCTTAAGCAGCTCAAGTATTTCATGAAATGTCAATAGGGCAGGGGGGAAAAAAAAAGGTGTTTTGGAGGGAGGGGACTCGCGCCCAGCCTTGCCGTTTTCTTTTCCCATGCAAATAGTCACCCCCAAAAGAAAAGTGTGGGGAGCGACACACAATAATTAGACCTTTGTCTAACTTTCCCAAGTGCCAGAGAAAGACAGATTAATTAAATATACAACAGTGTTGGTTTTTGGAGTGGGGGTCTCTCTTGCTGTGGAGGTCATAAATTAGGCAGAATAAATACTTCAATGTGTTTGCAGCGGGGCTGCTACGTCAGAGCGGCTGGCGGGCGGTGGGAGGGCGCAGCGCGGCTCTTGCTAATGACAGTCACGTCTGGGGCTGTCTGGTTGCCCCTAGCAACGAGACATGATGTAACACCAGGATGAACTTGAACTTGGGGGACTTGAAAAGGGAACAATAGACCAGAGCAATCAATAAAGCCTATTTCAGTGAAGGATTACAGAGCCGCTCTGGGGTAACCTTGTCTGCAAGGCGCAGGCTGAATAGCAAGATGCGTGAAGGAGCGCGGTGCCGCGGGGGGACGGACGGACGGACGGACGGACGGGCGCACGGACGGGCAGCGGGGCACAACCGTGGCTTGCTCGCTTTCTGCCTTTTTTTTTTCCCCTCCCCTGTTTCCTTTTTTTTTTTTTTAACAAGAAAAATCTGCTTTTGAAGCAAAAAAGAGGAGTGGCGAGGCCAGAGCAGCTCCCGCCATCCCGGCCGGTGGTGGGCCATGTGGCGGTGGGAGCCAATTGGACATCTGCAATCTAGATTCCAACCATCGGCTCTGAATTTTTAACCCCTCTACTCCCCGCTGGGGAACTTCCACAGTTCCCAGCCTGCCCAAAGGCTTTCACGCTCAAATGACAAGCGTTAAGGGACGACCCTGCAAAGTTGGGAAGAGTTTGCAGCGCGCGGTGGTCGGAGGTGCCTCCGGCACGGCCCGCGCTCCGCTTCCCTGCGCCCGCCTAAAATCCATCAGGCCCTGCAATCAGGGAGGGGAACGGGACTTAGCACCGCTTCACAAATCCTGCCAGAAACTTTTCTCTGTTTATGAACTTTGCATATGAGAACTATTTGGTTTAATTGCAGCCTGCGTAAGTCTAAATATAAAATCTGTAGGCAATAGATGGAGCCGATATGGGACCGGTGTGTTTGTGTTCAGAAGGGTGAGCAGAGGAAGAGTTAGTTAATGAGGTGTATTGGAAGCAGGACAACTTCTCCGATCGTGCTATTTATTTTACTGGTTCCTACCTCCATGGCAAGACCACATAATCTCCAAGTCCCACATGAAACTTGCCTCAGAGTCTTCTGTAAATGTTCATAAATCCTCCCCGGGTTGATTATGCTATCAATCACGTCAGACGCTGAAAAGGAACGGAGGAAAAAGTTGGTAAAACTTGTCGTCAGTTCATACATGCACACGTATGCACCTCATATATTACAGGAGCCAGAGTCCAAACGTGGGGTATCAGCAACGGCTCTTTAATACCTGAATCTTTCTTGTTGTATGACTTTACTTCAGGCTAAATAGTTGCCGCTTGTTGGTGTATTCCCACAGCAATATGTCATTGCCAAGTAGCATCCCCCTGCGCCTTCGATCCCAGGGCCTAACACTGCTCTTATTCATCCCGGGTTCAGGTTGGCCTGACCTCGCCGGGGCCAAGCCGGGTCTCCCCGGTGCGGTGGCACTGCCCCGACTCCAGCAGAGCCCACTCCAGCTTCCCGACAGTGTTTATTTTCCTATCAAGGAGCGAAATTGCTTTCTGTGCTCTGGGCATCTGCGCGGTTGGGTTAAGGACGGTATTGTTGCGGAGCTGAATTCCCAGGGAATTCCCTCCCTTTAGGGGTAGGAAGGAGGGAAAAAAAAAGTTTTTCCCAAAGAAAAGCTATTCGTTGAGGTCCACGTTTTGTTTTGAAATACAAGTATGGCCAAAGGTACGGGACATTTTCGCTGATCCACTTCCCCCCGGATTTGCTTTATCCCGGCTTTTCTCTAGAGATCCACATTTCTCCTAAGAAAACAGCCCTGTTGTTGAATTTCTGTGCATCTGTTCCAGCGAGACAGTTGAAGCAGGGCAGTATAAAGCAACAGATGCTTATGCTGGCACATGCCTAAATACCCAAGAAAACCCCGACTGCAGGGTGATAAATGGCACAGAGAGGCGAATGTGCGTCGCCTTTTCAGGGGATTAGACAAAAGTGAACTGGAGGGATCTTCAAGCCATCATCTATTAAAAAGATTGATAACTTGTAACGTGACACGACCCCCGCGTTCATCTGTAGCTATGTCCAGCGACTGTCAGCGAGAAAAAAATATAATATATTGATTTGTACAGTATTTTTAATTAAGCTTTGTAATTAGGTCGATTCGTCACGGTCTCAATTAGCCCCCCTCTTGGTGGAGGAGGCCGGCGTGCCCGGAGCCCTTTGGGAAGCAGCAAAAAACGGGCATCGGGGCTGATGCTTCTCCCATCTCTTTTGCAGTCCTGGTACCTGGGATAAAAGTCTCCGCTTCCCACCACCCACCGGACAGACCACCAGACCCCTTCCCACCTCTGTAACGGAAGCAGCAGCAACGCAGCGCAGCGACTTCACATCGGCGGAAGGGGAGGCGAGCAGACACCGACAGCAAACTAGTACATGGAAATGGCAAACGTTATGGTTGAATGGCAAAGGCCGTAACTTTTTTGAGATTTTAATTTTATTTTTTTTTTTCTTTTTTTTTTTAGACAACTTTAGGACTGTTGTAATTTCTCCTCTGGTGCTGGAAATGGTTGGGCTTCATAACTTTTGAAGTGTTTCATTGGTAGTGTAAGCGTTAGGTGACACTGAGTAGAACTAGCCTCTGCTGCTGCTTACCAACTCGCTGTTGTAACACACTTTCCATATGGAGCCTAACTGTTTTACAGTATCCTCATCGATTTTTTCCCATCCAAGGTGTGAGACTTCTTGAGAAATCATGAAACACACTTAAACTATAACTTTTGTAGTAGCTGAATTCTGCAATATATAACTTACCGGACAGACATAGAGCATGGTTTTTCTGTAACATATCAGAAAAAAAAAGAAAAAATTGCAGGTTTTCTTTTTTTTTTTTCTTTTGGTTGGGGTTTCTTTTTTATTTACAGTCAGCACTTAGAGACGTAACATGAACCATCAGAGCATTGTCAACGAGGTTTTTTTCCACTCGATTGCAGAGCGATTTAAAACCATCGAACTACTACTCTTCACTTCAAAAAAAAAAAAGAAAAAAAAAGAAAAAAAAAGAAAAAAAAAGTTTGAAATGCTGCACTTACATTGAAAAAAAAAAGAAAAACATTTTTTCAACAATTTTCAACAATTACACAAAAATTCACGCAGAAACGGGGAAGTTGGTCTGTTTTGACAGAAACTGACAGGAATCAATCAAAACAATCGAATTTTGAATTGAGTAAAGTGCAATTTCATTGGATAGCTAAATATCTTTGTAAGATAGAGATTGTTGAAAATTCTATTTTTGTTTTCCAAGTCCTTCCACCCCAGGACTCTAAATTATTGGGGTAAAAAACAGCCTTGCAAGAAAAAGGGGAGCTATTTTTGCTTTTTATGTTTTTTATTGTTGAACTTGTATCCCTTTAAAACTGAAGGAAAATCTAAAAAAAAAAAAATACAAAAAAAATACAAATCTAATGGTGCTTTTACCACAATATGTTAACTACATTAAATGCTAATTAATCATTTTCTGTTATCAAAGCACATAACTAAAATGAAATCATAATCTCTGTTAATTTTATAAGCTAAAAGTCACTATAATGGATTATGCCAATTCTGACAAATTTTACGTGTTTCCGGCAATATAGGGTTTATCAGTTCTCAAACACCTTGGGAATAAGAGAGAACGGTCCAGAAAGTAAAAACACCTTCGTGTCCCTGAACTGGTACATTTTCTGGACTGTGAAGAGAACATTAACAGAAACGAATGATGCTGATCTTACAACTTATGCCAGTTCAACAGCAAGGGCACTTGCTGAAGAAGAGAGAGAAAAAAATAAAAACAAGAGAAAAAAAAGAGACAAAAACGAAACAAACAAACACACAAAAAGAGAAGTTTGGACCCCAAACGTCCTGTATCTTATGTACAAAAAAAAGGAAAAAAAAAGAAAAAAAAAAAAAAGAGTGCAAGTGATTTTTTCTATCAGACAGCGGAGCACCCCTTTGCTTCACATGCAACTTTAAGAAGGTTTCCTATACTATACATATATATACGTTCTGGTTGGCGAGTCCAGCTAATCAGAGAAAGTCTCTGCATGTTCTAGTGTTAGTAACTAATTTTTATATAGTTAATGTAGGGTAAAGTAGAGTGCATTAAGACACAATATTGTAATCCCTATTCCAGGCACTTGCCTTTAAACTATGTTTGTTCGACCCTTCAGAAGGGTTTCTACTACTGTCCTATACAATCAAGTAACTGAAATTCTTGGGAAGACACTTTGCTCCTCATCTTTTCCCTGAAACAATGTTTTGTTTTTTTTGTTTTCTTAATTTGCACGAAACGAGATGAAAAAAAAGACAAAAAAAAAAAAATTCCATATCAATGTGCCTTGCCCTGGATAGCGATTATTTGTGGAATTGTTGCACATGTTCCTATATTGAAAGGGGGTTTTTCCCTAGTCAAGCATTTGGAGACACTTTTTGTAAATGTGACTTTTATGTCAGCCATTGTCAGTTCCAACATCTAGAATTAAATAGGATGTTAGTTGTTCCGCAGATAGGAGTAGTGTTGATTGTCCTGTATGGTCAGTGGCAGTGCTATTCTGAGATCTGTAGATGCTAGATTATCAGTATTTTTGGATGTTGCTGCATTTTACATTTTATTTGGAGTCTTCCTTTGTTTTCGTTTTGTTTTCTCCCAGATATATGAAAATATGCAATACCTGCTTATATCATGTAGAAAAGCTTAGCGATTATTAATTTTTCTTTTTCCTTTTTTTTTTTTTTTGGGTTTTTCCGTTTGGTTTTTTCTTTTTCCTTTTTCTTTTTTCCTTTTTTCTTTTTTCTCTCTTTTTTTTTTTGGTTTTTGTTTTATTTGACCAAAGTTGGTGCTGCACTTGACGCAGTGTGTTTTAGGTGTTTGTCTTTGTACTTTTGTGATTTTGAATGCACATGCAGGAAGGGCTCTTCTTAGAGAAGCAGTCAAACTGTGAAGCACTAAGCTGAACCCTGCTTCAAGCAATTTTTGTTTTACAACTGTTCCTTTCACAAGCAAGCCTTAAAAAAAAACAAAAAAAACACAAAAAAAAATACAACAAAAAAAAAACAACTTCCTTTTTCTTCAGATTCCCACACCCATTTTTATTAGCAGACTGCAATCAATCCACATTCAATAAAAGTATATAATGCCCATTTTTATATGCACGTTTTTAAACTTCCAAGTTCTGAAAATTGTTTACTGGTTATTCTCTATTTAAGGAAAAAAATAAAATGTTTTGGATTTTCATATGTGTCTGATAAGTGGTTGAGTAGTCATTTTGCTCTATTGTATTGTGTGATTGTTAGTATATGGTATCACATCCTCTAGCCAGCATCCTTTGCCTTCCCTATAGCACTTAGCTGGGCATTACTTTATTAAGACATATGTGCACTAAAAAAAAATAGCAGCTTTCAGTGCTTCACAGTGAAGGGAAAAAAGCCTAGACAAACATTTTGTCAGAACCTTGCTATGAGACAAGGTATTACCAGTAAATTGGTTGTATATACAATAAAATTGCACCCTTTTTTAAACAAAACAAACTAAGCAATAGTTTGGGCAGTTAGTTGTTTTTAGTGAGCATGTTGTAGTCATGGCTGCAAAGAGAGAGAATTAAACTGCCCACTCAGAAGATATGTAATTTGTATGTTGTATAGTTTTATTGATTACACTGATTTATTCTACCCTATTTTATAATGCAGGACTTTTGTAATGTTGTTTAAATGAGGAAAAATTTCTGTCAAAATTAGCTTAGTGGAATTTCTGATTGTTCGTTATAAAGGCAGCGTTCATAGAATTGCTTTTTTTTTTGGTTTTTTTCTTTTTTCTTTTGGTTTTTCTCTTTTTTTTTTTCTTTTCTTTTTTCCTTTTTTTTTTTTTTTTTCCTTTGGGAACTGGATTTAAGTTAAAAACTTTCCCGTTTCCTTTTTTTGTATGTATTTAAATACAGTTATTTTTCTTCTCTCAATGGTATAGCATATTCCTATGCTTGAGAAGTATAGGCTACTGAAGAACCATTGTAAATGGACATTACAGGTATGCTGTATTTTTGAAGGTATTTTGTCATATTGAGTTTGATGACGCTAAAGTTAGGGAACTCTGAGCAGAATTGTGAGAAAAAGAAGAAAAAAATGTTTTAAAGGGGAATCGGAGTTCAGGCTTCCAGAACTCTAACAGAAATGCTCATCACTGACTTTTGATAAATTTACTGTTCT
>JANHGB010022662.1:0-11525 GCA_026283785.1 Coracopsis vasa
AATAAAGAAAAGAAACAAAAAATGTGTTGTCCCATCAGTGCCAATCAGCTTCAAAGACTGGGTTATGGCTGGGGACCTCCAAGTCTAACCTCAACCTAGGAGAGAAGGTCAAAGGACTAAAAAAATACAAGGAAGAGGAGAAGGAGGAGGAGGAAGGCTGCCTGTCTGGTGCTGCAGGGAAGGTTCCACATCTGAGCAGGGTAGTGATGGAGAAAGAGGAGCCTACAAGGAAGGTGAGAAACACAATGCAACACAGACAATTTTTAGTGGGTTTTGGAAAGAGCAGTTGCAACCAGCTCTGATACCCAGGCAGCCCAGAGAGGACTTGGGGCAGGGGAGTGGACACCATGCATCTCTCAGGGCTATTTACAGGACCGGTGAAGGAAGGCTCAGCAGCCAACGAGTATATCCTGATTAAGTGGGAAACTCACAGCAGAAACATGCTTCTAGCAATCCGAACATGGAGATTTTCAAATACCCTTCCAAGATAATCAGTTTTAAGATGCCACTTCAGCAGTTTATCTCTGATTTAGGCTAATGCTTTTGTAATACCAGGACCAGAGATTCCTTCCCACTCTATCTTCTTCTGGAGGTAAAAACCAGCCCAATAATTCTCAACAAGTGAGGCGTGGTTTGGTGCATTTGATGGACGTTGTCGTGCAGGGCTGGGCGGGAGCTTTAAGAAAACAAAAAGTCTGCAAATATTCATTCACATTTTTAAATGAATTTACTGCAGCCACGTTTATTTCCCCTTGGGATTTGCTTTCTGCACACTTTTGAGCAATCAAGTTTCGCTGGGCAAATGTTTGCACAAGACAAATTTCAAAACTGCATGCAGAGACAGAAATTTTTGTGTCTTCATGCCAGACATGCTTGTAGGCTTCTCCAATGAGCAGACAGAAACAATATCATGTGATTTATCTGACCCATCACAACCAACCCACATACCTTGACTAACGAAGATCAGACACCCACAGTTGTTTGTGATCAAAACACAGAGCTGTTTTTTTAATTACAAAGCTATCCATCAGTAATTTCAAATAATAAGTAAATTGGAGGGAATTGTGATCTGTCTCCAGATAGTCTGTGAGCAGAGAAAGCAGCTAAATTTGTTGAATAAATTATTCATTATGGATTATTCGCTCAGCTCTACTGCAATAGCAGTGACATTGTTTAATTTAATAGCACATTAAGGGATCTTTTTCCTTACACAAATGAGTGCATTGCTCCCAGCAAGTTGACTTTTGAAGATGCAATGCTAGAAACCTGTAAGAACAGCTACCCCTGTCCAAGGCTCCAATTAGGTTTTGAGCAGAGAAGGCCTTCATAATATACCACTGACTAATTTTGGCTACAGTCCTTCTGTGGAGATACATTTGATTGCCAGAATATGGAACTATGTAAGTCTTGTAAAACAGAAAACAAACTAGAGAAGAAGCACATGGGTTTGTTTTCTTCACTGAGAAACTGAGTGTGCCTTGAGACATATCTGAAAACCCCAAAGCCAAAAGAAACCAACTTCTATTCAGATCTCCTTTGATCCTGCAAGTGCATTTTAGGTGAGCCCCGTATTTCTTTCTCTTCCACTGCAAAACTCTAGCAGCTCCTCTTCCCATCCCATAGCTATGCTGGCGTCCAAAACTCAAAGCCAAACTTAAGAATAGTGAAACTCAGCCATCCAAACCAACCCTTTTCGAACAGCCACTTCAGGAATACCAGTCCTGTTGATTTTCTGGATTGTCCTGATTTTCCCTGAAGACAATGTAAAGGATTATTATATCTTTATAGCTCATATACAACTAACTACCTGTGGAGGAAACCTCTCTGCTAAGGTTTTTTTCCTCTGAGAAATTAAGATCTTCACCCACACAAACATTGGAACACCCCAGCCATGTTCTTTGGTCATTTTTTGAGGTACAACCCATCCAGACTCCTGCTCTCCATTGGCAGGCTGAGCATGGGGAGCAGGGAGCCCTGGACTGACATGCACCCTCCACCATACACAGCTGGGTCTTAGCTGTCTCCGTCCCCTCTAACACTGGCACAACCGCTGCCTTTCAGTGCAGACACAGCACATCCTTCCAGCATAACAACAAGACAATCTTCTTAGGTCTAATCAGGCCCATTGAAGCGATGGCCAGGGATCAGTGAGCCACAGGCAAGAGGCAGAGGCTGAGGCTTGAGCCCTTATAACACTTCATGCCAAAACCCATGATATTTGCAGGACCCTGACTGCAAATGCCACAGACAAACACAAGAAAGGGCTCTCCTCAATGGGGGTAAATTAGTTTCCTACCACTGATGAGAGTGGAAATTAAATTAAATAATGGATATCTATCATTTGGATTTAGAGGAGCTGAGGGAGAAAAAAAAAAACCAAAAAAACCAAACAAACAAAAAAAAAAGAAAAAAAAGAAAAAGAAAAAGAAAAAGAAAACACATCCAAAAAGCAAGATAGTGAGCGAATACATTAATGGGATTGTGTTGCCCATTCATGGATGTGAAATCTCATAACCTGAACTATACTAATTCTGGCCCAAATTCAAATACAGAGAAACACAGGCACATGAAGAGATCCCCAATCTGCTCTGATTTATCTCCTCTACACATTTTGACACCACACTCAAAAACAGGGCTCCCCCCGAGTGATGACCCACGGGTAGCAGGTACAGGACTGCCTCCCAGGCAATCTGTTACAGCAGACAAGAAACAGATTTCTCAGCCCTAACAGACTCCCCTCCAGCACATTTCCCAGTGGCTCTCTCCAGTGCCCATGCTGTCACAGAGCAGCAATGCCTGGGTGTCACTGTGCTTCATCATGCCGAAAGCGAGAGGAGCAACAGTTCTGGGACAAAGGCCCTGATGCAGCAAGGACGGGGACTCAAACACGCAATGAAGAAAGGTCATGTCCATCCGTGCTGTATCAGATGCTCAGTGAATGTACCCCTTCTCTTGTATTTTTTTTTTCAGCTCATATTATAGCTCAGCATTGAAACCAAGGTGGGCAACATTTAGTGGCCAGTACAGGGCTCAAATTTATGTTGTTTCTGTACATACATTATGTATATACTGTACGCATACAAATACTATATAGATTCCTGGCCATTCACTTTCTGCATCAGATTACAGCTATAAAACAGAAAGACGAGTGTGGTTAGGGAGTAAAATTAAAGAAAATCAACAGAGTATCTACAAATACAAAAACATTAAAGAAAAGAGAGAGCAATGCCAAAAAAATTCTTTGAGTCCAGTCAGAGCAACTTCACTGAGCTGGCAGCAGGTACAAGGAGAATCCATCCAGGCAGATGCCTTTCTCCTTCCCTCCTGTGGTACAACTATTTATATCCCTTTCTTCATGTATTGTATTTAATATCTAATAAATACTATATATTTATACATTAAGCTACAATATTGCATTCATTTTAGCCTCTCTGCAGACAGGTTGCCTGTTCTGCCTCAAAGCATCTATACCATATCATTCTGCCTATAACCTTAAAATTGAAATGCCATGTCATATTTTCTACTGTCAGTAGCAAGTGTTATCTTACCTTACATTCTATTATATCATTGTACTTTCCTCCCTGCTTGATAAGCTGTCAATATTGTTTTGGCATGAGAAATTTCCATCTCACACATCAGATGATCTCCATGACCTTTAAGCGAGTTGCCAGTAAGATAATTTACTCACATTGTTGTGACAAAATAATATCTCTTCTGCTCGGGTCACATGACATGATCATTACATGATTTTCCCAAAATGATTAAATTTTGCACATTTTGGGGGTTGAAGGCCTCTGTGGAAAATTGGAATTACTAAGTTACTTATCATTTCAGTTAACTACAAAGAGTTAAAAAGGCTACTCACCATTACTTCGCCCAAGGAGAACATCCCGAATTCCCGCACTACACATAACTTTTTTTAACTTAAGTCTCTTTTTAAAATATGTTTATTTCTTTAACTGCTCAGCCTTTTGCAAGCAATGTTTTAATACAACTGTCTTCGCAGCGCCTTGTATCAGCAGGAGGATGTGATCACAAATATCACATCCTTTTGGCATCTTTTTGGCTCCCTGCGCATAACAAAAATGTCAAACAGATTTTAATGAAAGGATGCATGCTTGTGGGTATTGACAGTTTGACATAGAATCCTAATTTTCAGATGTCTTGTTCTTACTGTTTTTAATACACAAATACTTGCAGCATAAGAGCAAGGCACCACAACCACGAGGAGCGAGTATTTATATACCATCCTCCTATTCTCAATGGGCCCCGCTCAACAACGTGCCCAATTTCTGTGGTTTTTGGCCTGAGAGTTTTTGTGGCTCGGCTGCAATCATGTCTAATCCCAATTTAGAAACCAAATTATTTCTTTTCCTCACCCGCAGAGCCTGGGCTCCTGCTGCTGATGCACCCTCCTGGGGTGTGGGCAGGGGCAGCCCCGGCCAGGAATGGAGCACAGCGGGGGAATGTGGGGATAATGAGGGGCCCATGGGTGTCCCTGTAGTGAAACACATCTCATCTGCTCACATGCTACATGCCAGCTCCACAGGCTGCAGACACCATCCCATGAAGGACAGCAGGGACCAGGAGAGCTCTCCGCACCAGAGGTCCCTCAAGAAACACATGCATATATATTTGTATTTATTTATTTAACTGTCGTCGAGCTTCCTCCTCCTGCACACCCAGTGCTGGAAGGTGACAGCTCTTTGTTTGTAGAGGAAACATCAAGACTTCAGAAAAGGGGCGTGTGTGGCTCCCTCCATTATTTCACTCGGATACTTCCTATCTCAGACGCCCTGCACCATTATCATCAGCTACGTCTGCATGTAAGTAAGGAAAGATCAGAGGAAGTGTTTATTCTAGAGAGCAATAAAAGTGAAAATTAGAGCTGAACTGCATCAGGAAACTCCACTGGGTAAGGTATTCTCCAAAGTTTTTCGCAGGCAAAAGTTCAAGGTGGCCATTATCTCTACCAACATTAAAATCCCTCATGGACATGGACGCAACCTTTGCACTATTGGAGATGAGAGGCTTAGCTCCAGGACTAACCTTCACATTCCCTCCATGTGTTTTGCTGACATTCATCTGTATTCATGATATCTCCCAGCTCTGTGTGGCGAGCAAGTTCTGTCATTACATTCCCTTGTCCTCAATATCAGGTTAGAGGATGATCCTAAGAGGCAACCATGTCTTCTCCCTTGACCATTGCTTTATCCTTCAGCAGGACTCAGCTCTGTTTCTCTCCCCTGTATTGGTGTTCAGATGCTTGGTTTGCCCTAATAATTCACCACGTGGTACTGTAAGAGATGAGATCTACCTCATTTCTTTTATCTAGGAAATCAATGGTCTTATCAAAGCAAGATATCAGGTTCATCTGGTGTAATCTACACTTGGGAAGGCTATGCAGTATTTTAGACCAGTTTTGTAATTATTTTCTCCGTTATTTTTTCTCCAAAACCATATCCTAGGCTTTGCATCCAGCAGATCAGCTCATTGACATGGCTCCAGCTCTGCACTGATGTATGGCCACATGGCCTCGAACTGCTCCTGTGTGAGCCACCTTCCTCACAGCCTTTCATGTATTCAGGCAAAAAGTGTTACGTTTCTTATTAATCACTGATTATTTTGTTTAATGGGGTCTCGTTCATCTAAGGCTGTCCCATATCTCATGCATTTGTCACTTTCTCTGCCATGGTCCACTATAAGTGAAAGTTAAACGACCTGAAATAGCCTTGGGACATCATCTTTACACTGTTTCCATGAGCCTATGCAGAGGCACAACTCCAGAAAGCAGGACACGAGCCCAGCCAACACTCCTGTCCTTTTTTAAGGCAATTTAACAGTTTGCACCACTGACAGAACATTCACTGCAGCTTGGCAAATAACACCAAAGATCAATGTAATGCCCTATTGACGAAGTCTGAGCTATAATACATATATTTTATACATTTTTATTGTGTTCATGTGTGTTGATTCATATATACTTTATCAATAAAAAAACACTGCACTAAGTTTTATATTATAACTGTCACAAAAAAAAAAAATCTTACTAGGATAATAACAAATTTTGTGTGGACAGAGGTTCTTTGTTGTAAGATGTTGAATTATAAAGAAACAGATCGAATTTCCTACTCTATACAACACCAGCCTTAGGAAAGCTTCTAATTTCATAGAATCAAAGAATCATAGAATAGTTTGGGTTGGAAAGGACCTTCAAAGCTCATATAGTCCTAACCCCCTGCAATGAGCAGGGACATCTTCAACTAGATCAGGTTACCCAGAACCATACCCAGCCTTGAATGTGTCCAGAGATGGTGTTTCTGGAAACTCTCTGGGCAATCTGTGCCAGTATTTTACCACCCTCATTGTAAAAAACTTTTTCCCTCACATCCAGCCTGAACCTCCCCTCTTTTAGTTTTAAACCATCACCTGTTGTCCTGTTACAAGAGGCCCTGCTAAAAAGTCTCTATCCACTGTATAGAGTGCACACATATACTATGTGCCTATGCTTATGAAGGGCATGCATGCATTTGCATCACGTATTTATACAACTCTTTCCTCCTAAAAAGAAGCCTTACAAGGCCTATGACGTGCTTAAAACAGGACAGACTCAGGAGCCACAAAGTTAAACACTTATCAAACTTGGAAGTCATTAATAGTCTGTCATCAATTATACCTCGGAAACAATTATGAAAGGCCAAATACTGCAGCCCTTTATCGAGCAGATCTCTCCTTGAGGTCACAAAGTGGGTTGCTCAGTGAAGAGCTGCAGAACTTGGCCTGAAGTTATCAATTCAGGTGTTGTGGGGTGTGTTTTCACAGCAGGGGTCTCACTCCCCAGCCTTGGGACCACAAAGTCATCATCCATGTTTGCCTCCCTATCACCACACAGACTTAACAGCAGAACTTTCACTTGCCCATGCAGGATAGTTTGGGTTTAGGTAGGAAGCTGGCAAAAATAAACCGCTTGGAATATTTATTAAAATCTGTTTGATTAAATTTACCAAAATGTACCACAAACTTCAAAGGGAAAAAGGCTCAACTTTTGAATGCAATAGAGATATAAATATATTCCTGGTAAACCTGATCTTTGTGTGCTATACAAAATGACTGTAGTCTTGTGTTTCAAAGATATTCTTCCTTGAAAAATATCCATTGTTATGGCATTTCCTTGACTAAGTAGAAAAAACAGAGGTTATGCTTCAGCTATACACAACAATATTATTTCTTTTAATATATGAATGTGCCAAAAGGTACATATATAAAGAACACTGATAGAGTTCCTGGAGCTGTTCTCTGCTTCCTATTGTTACAAACAATAATCTGAGGAGAGGAGAAAAAAAATCCCACAAAGAAGGATTTCAGCTTAACACAATACTCCTCCTGCACATATTTCCTTTTATGCAGTTTTGTTTCAGTGATTTGAGCATGTTCTAATTTTGTCATTCAAGCCATCTGACTTTCACTGCTCTATACAAACAAAACCTAATTTAGTCTGAGATGTTTTAAGTCATAACAATGACGGATGGCCAAGGTTCAGGTGTGCTAGAATATTTAAATACCTAGTCTATATTTTCCTGATATAAAGACAGGCAGCTTTTTGTACTCTGATTAATTATGATTTTGTGTCTGAAAAAAATAGCTCTTCCTATTCTACATTATTAATTGGTTATTTAATTAGGGATTCTGGTAGCTTCAGATGTTGGGTAGCTAAAATTGTGCTGTGGTAGAAAAAAATAAAAAAATAATTAAAAAAAAAATACTATCTCCATACTGTTGCCTTTTTGTATCTCATGAAGGTCACAATAAGATGTGATTGTTTGGCACAGCAGCAGTGAATTATGCCACCCAGACAAGCTTTTAACCTATGTGCCTTCAGTCTGAGTGAGACACACAGGGATGTGCTCTCTTTAAACAGTTCTCTATTGAAGAGGATTCAATCACCATAATGAATCTGAGGCCAGGCAGCAATCTTCTGCACTGAAAGAATTTCTAAAAAGTTGTAGAATTTGTAAAATGAACAGCTCACAGACTAAATGGCTGTGTGGGTGAATCAATTATTGTAGAGCTCACAGTAGTCATAATATTTAGTACATATCATAGAGTGTTTCAGGTACAATAAGATATGCTAGTTTTTTCCCATTCCTGTTTGAAAGTGGTGTGTGCTCTACCAACTAGTCAATCTTCAGGATCTAGTTAGAACTAGTATTAAGTCAATAAAAAAGTCCATCTGCAGCTGTGGTGCATGTACCAGGATCCAAGGGACTCACATTGCTAAACAGTAATCATATTAAAACATACACCACTGAGCTGCTCATTGGGAAAACACATGATCTATGGTGAAACACAAAATGCATCAAGGACTGAAACATTTTTAGAGGTAGAGTAGGGCCAATGCTGAAAAGTTTCCTTATTAATACAATAATTATTTTATTTTGACTGCACCATTTATAACCATATAGTCTGTGTCCAGCTACCCATATTCCCATTAATCAACGATTTGAAGACAACTGTCATCATTTCATTTTATTATGACTTATAGGTTCATTGTAGTTCACTTAAAAGTTGCAATGAGCAAGACACCCGTGGGCAAGAATTGGACCTTCACAGGCTGTCAAGTGCTCATGTCCGATGTTGGCCAGGATGACAGAGAGCAGCCATGCCCTGAGCAGGGACTGGGGGGATGTGGGGCATGTGGGACAAGCAGGGGTGCTGGAGGGGGTGTCATTTTGGCCGCTGACGTGGTGCTGAGGCCATGCTGGTGGATTAAAAAGCTGGATGGGCACTTTGGCTCACAGATAGGACATGCAAACCCCCCAGCTTGCAGTGGGATGATACTCAGATGCTATGGGAGAAAATAGGAAGGGCACAATGCCTTGAGAAAGGAAATATTGCTGCTAAAATAGAAACCCTTGATGGCACCAGAGTATATATCCAAAGAACCTGAGGACGCTTCTCATACCTCCAGCCTGGCTATGCGTTTGCAGCACCCATGCTGCACCCAGCCACTGGTGAGCAAATGGGGACCCCCCCCACATGGCTCTGTGGTTTGGCTGTGCCAAAGCTGCATCACCATGTCACCAAGCCATGCCAGAAAACACCAAATGCACTTTCACATTGTCTACAACCTCTCCTGAAATGCACAGGGCTAGATGGCAAACAGGGTGTCCCTTTAATGAAACTACAACATATTATAAATTATTACAGCTTCATTTTTTCAGGTTTTAGACAATGTGATTTATTCAAAGAAATGCTGATGATTAGACATTGAATGGCACTAAATATTCCACTTCCTCTGTGCTGCCTGATAAACTGTTTTCATTAACATTATAAGTAACAAAAGTTTCCATTTCAGTCAGCCTATTTTGTTTTCCTCACGATCCAAACTGCAGCTGCACAGCACTGTATTACAGGGACCTCACAGAGTGGCAGCTCTCCATCACTCCCTACAGTTAGAGGGACCCAGTCAGCTGTGGGTGGCACACATGGGGATGTCCTGGCTTGGTGTCCCAGCCCCCTCCATCCACAGTCCCCAGGGGCCACCGCAGCACCTCCCTGCCCAAACCAAGCTGAACCCTCTTTGCCCCAGTACCCAGCACATGAGGGACACCGAGGGACATCCCCTGGGGATGACACAACCATCCCAACTCCATCACCATCACTTTTCTTCCCCTCAAGAGATTTTTCTTTAGCCGCAGTCTCTCTCTATTAAATCATGTGCCTCAGCCTTAAGCGTGGGTTAACACTGTGCCCTGAGTGGAAGCTACTGTATCTGTCAAGGATACCTCCATGATTTATCACTTCCAGCCCTACAGAAGAGTTCACATCTGGATATACAGTGCCTCTGTATAATTTCCAAATCCAGCACTTCTGCCTGCTCCCTTGGAGACCTCACTGGGGGTCTAAACCTGCTAGAATTACAGCTAATTCCCAATTCAGGCTCTTATTTCAGGCCCTGTCCAGGGCATTGCAGCCCTGTAGCGCTGGGTAGGGATGCGCTCACATGGTACCCTCCCAACACACTGCAGCTCACTCAGTCCTTTCCCCAGCCTTTGGTCACATTTACCTTCTTTCAGGGAAAACCTCCCTTTGCCATAAGCCACAGAGACACTTTCTGAAAGAGCTTTTAAGAGTAAGGCTGCAATTTAAGCACATGCCAGCCAATTTAATGAAATCTCACTCCTGCCCTTGGGCAGTGCTGCTGGCTCAGGGTGGCCCTGGCTGTATTTTGGATGGGGGGCAGGGGTGGGTCCAACCACCTCCCACTGCTCACTACGCAGGAGAAAACAAACCTTCTGCACCCACAAACCGCTGACTTAATGGGGCAAAGTAGCCCCACTTGCAGGGCCAAACCCAGGTGGCACGTCCCATCCTCCTCCTACATCTCAGGTAGCATCTACATACACACACAAATATTTAGAAGTCTATATATTATTGTTTATGTAAAGTTATAGCTTTCCCTTGCTTGCAAGGCATGGTGGGGCTGCTGCTGAGGTTTGCTGTTGACATTTCTGCATTAGCTGGCTTTTGTCAATCCTGTCAGGCTGAGAAATTCTATCTTAAGGGCTGTTCTTTATTAAATTTGCAAGATACAAAATTGTGACTGACTCTTTTCTTTGGTGAATGTATAAATAAAAAATCCAGATGCTAAAAATAACAATTAAATTATTGCTCAAATTTAAAAGCAAAAAAAAAAAAAAAAAAATTGGTGATTTTCCGAGAGCTAGGCGAGGGCTGTGCGAGCAGAGTCATCATCCCTCCTCAAGGGCTTCTGACAGCTGTCAATACTCAAAGTGCTTGAGGAGGGGGACGGGGCTGGGGAAAAATGAGCGTGCCTGAGCTAAGCCACTATGTGTTTTACCAAACTTTGTCACAGAGTCTTTTGTACAACTCCTTTATGCAGGATCTGTGACATAATTCCTATTTTTTTCCACCAGCCATTATATATGATAAATAAAACAATGCACTGAAAACACTGAAATCTCTCATCAATGCCTTTGTGAAAAGGGCCCAGATAAATGAGTCTTGGAATCAAAGGCAGATTACATGACTGACCATGTATCATCCTCTACGTATTGAACATAATCTTTGTAAAGATAAAGTGGTAATAAAAAGTGGCATTGTGTGCTGTGAAAGGCTGTGTGGGTCTGTGCATGACTCATCTGTCTTTCCATATTATTTTATTCAATCTTCTCTGACTTTATGCCTTTGACATTTTTGCTACACTCAGGAAATTTAAGTGAATAGGCAATTTTAAAGAATTTTTATAGGGCTTCAGAGAAGTCATACGCAGACTGTATCTTTGTTCAGATTTAACAGTTTAAATATTTCCTTTGTCTAGGATGCAGAGTAATCTTTAGGCAGAGGAGAAGAGGGGGATGGGGTAGGAAATGCCTAAACCTCCCTTCATATTTTGGCAACCTCGTGGTGGGGCCAGCGGTGGGAGCGGTGCCGGGGGCTGATCCCAGTGGGTGCGGGGTCCCCTAGGGAGCAGGGGGCGATGGATCGGGCCCCAGCAACTTTGC